>JAASGA010000493.1:0-18189 GCA_023334105.1 Globisporangium nodosum
CCCCCCCCCCCCCCCCCCCCTTTAGAGCAACCAGCAGCAGCGCGGCGGGCTGGTCTTGTACGGCAGCCCCGGGAGACGAGCAAGCGGAGGCAGAGGAACGAACGCCCCCAACTAATTTACGTACAATAGTCGAGCTACACATGCCATCCACTCAGTGTTACGAGGATGTGGACAGACTCACTAACAGAGAAAGCAGCTCGCGGCGCTTCGCGTCTCTCCCGATCGCGCCACGCGCGTGCTGCTCCCGGCATCGTGTTGTTCGACAGTTCCTCTGCCTCCTGTTCCTCTTCTCGCTTGCTCCCGTCGTTGGACTTGACATTCTCCGCCGAGATCGACGCCATCGCGGCGGTCGTGCCCCTCGAGAGACAAGCGCGCGTTGAAGTCAGCAGGCAAGCAAGGCGCGCGTTATCTGCCAGGGGATCCCGCACTACGACAGCTCCGGCTCGCTCTGTCCAAAGCTCTGATCACCCTGATCACTTGATCGGGATCAAGCAACCAGCCACGAACGGAACGGCGGGGACACACCCGTTCATTGCGTAGTGCGATGCTCGACAACGCGACCGCATCGGTCGGTCGGTCGTTCGGCGTGCACGGCCGAGCTCCGACTCGCTCGCTCGCATCGCTCCGACGCGACGCGAGCGAGCCATTGCGACGGCGGCGACGTTGGCTCGTTCGCTCATTCGCACCTCTCGCGGCGGCGGGATATCAGTTCTCCTACGCGAACGTCGATGTCGACATCGACACACGAGGAGGAGGAGGAGAGATTTTTCGCGATCAGGAAGCGAGAAGGTGACGACGATGGCTGACCGCCCGCCCGCTGCGCGAGCTGCCGGATCGCGACGAGGAGGTGGTCCTTTCCACTTTCGAGCGCGCGCGGGCAACTCGGGATGCCACCGCTGTGCGCGCACACACACACACACACACGAGCGCGCTTTTGCTGCTGCAGCAAGAAGGGGAGGTGTTGAGCTTGAGGCTCACAAAAGGTTCGCGAGGCAACCCGGCTGCGAGTCCGCAAGAGCGACTCGTCTCTCGCTCTGCTCAAGGCGTCGCGCGAGTACTGTACGCGAAAGGAGGGGTCGCTTTTGAGGGCGTGTACCGTACGCGAAAAGTGGACACATCGCGGTCCTCCGTCTCGCCGCTCGCTTCGAGTCTTCGACTTGCATCCCTGGCACGCGCTGGTTGTTGCTGTTGGCAGCCTCGAGCAAACAAGCAAGCAAGCGTGCTTGGCATGTGTCGTACGAACCGCGACCACACATCCGAGAGCGTGGACACACTGCAAGCGAGCACTTTGTCAACAGGAGAAAGCGCGGTGGGCGGGTGGTGGGTGGATGGGTGGGTGAGTTTGGGTTGGCTTTGCATCTTTGGATGTTGGCTCGCTTGGCCGCCATCGAGCGCATCCTCTGTATCTATGTACTCTTGGGAGTCCCACAGCTTGCGGC
The DNA here is from genome assembly GCA_023334105.1 of Globisporangium nodosum. Classification (NCBI taxonomy): domain Eukaryota; phylum Oomycota; class Peronosporomycetes; order Pythiales; family Pythiaceae; genus Globisporangium; species Globisporangium nodosum. The sequence continues at coordinate 1,440 of JAASGA010000493.1, forward strand.
ATCGGGGATTGCGGACCACCGAGGTATCCGCGGCGCTGAACACCTCGAGTCCTCTGAGTTCAGAACTCATCAGGAAGCACTGGTGTCTGCCTGTGTCAAAAGCGCGCCGCGCAATGGCGCAATGGCCGAGACACCGACGTCAACACCGCCTCTGACACTGGAGAATGCAGCGCCGCCGCGTGAACCTCCGCTCCGCTGCTTTGCCACACGTTCCCCACCGATCTGTCCGCTTGCGATCGACACCACTGCTAGCAGCGGCGTCGGCGCCAACGACCGGCAGCCAGCCAGCCAGGAGGCATCCTATCAGCTGTCAGTCATGCCCTTCGGATCTTCCCCCACTTCGATCCTTAGCCACTCGGCGATGCTTGCATGATGCCTGCTGCTGCTGCAAAGCGTCGAGGCAAGCGAACTGCAAGCCGCACGAGAACGTTGACCGCGGTGCGCGCTTGCATCTGATGGCAGTCACCCACCCGTCACCTCCATCTCCGGATGGTGCCGCAGATCGATCGCCAGGGCGAGCTGAGGCGACCCGCGCTCGATGCCGACGCCAAACGCCTTCAACGCTCGCCCGCGAGCACATGGTGCACGAGATTCCTCCACTCCGACTTTCACTGAACTCGGACGCGCGCAGAGATCCGCGCGCGATCCAAGCAGCGCCAGATCGCATGACTGCGCGTGCGCGAGACGCTGATCAATCACGCTGAGGCGAGCGATCGTGAGCGAACGCGCTCGCACCGCGCTGTATGACAGCTTGTTCTTTTCTCTTGCAGCGCGGCGTCCTGGTCATCGTCCGATGGGGGACGAATCCTGGCCGACGAATCCTGGCCGACGATCCGCGGATTGGTGCTCCTTGGGCTTTTGGAGCCCTCCGCGATGAGTGCCAAGTGCGAGAGGTGGTGTCAGCATAACGAGTGAGTAACGAGCGCCGTGTCCAGCCTCGACAATCGCGAGCGAGAAAGCACCGCCACCGCTCGCTCCTTTGCGAGCCGCGAACGGAGAACGGCCAGCGAGGAGCTAGCTTCGTCAGGACGGGTCGGGACGGGCTCAATCAGAAAAAAGAACCCGGTGCACCACCACGATGTTGCCACGTTGACGTTGACAGCTGAACTTTACTCGACACATTACCAACGCGCCACTGCGCTCGCTCAGCTCGCTCGCTCACTCGCTTGGTCGAGCTCACACGCAGTGGCAAACAGCAAAGAGCAGAAGATGCCGCCGCCGCGCGCCGCCTCCTCTGCTGACACATGCTGAGAGCGACCTTCACAGCGTTGCTCAATATCACCACCTCGCTCGCATGTTCGCTCGCAAGTTCGCGACCTCGTAGTCGATCGATCGTCGTGGCGAAGCTGGACAACACGGGCGGCCACCACTTGGTCGCCCGCCCGCTCGCTCCCCTCCACAAAACTGCCCTCGAGGGATCCATCAACCAGCAGCAGCACCGAATCGGCACTGAACATCGGGTGATGGATCACCTGGTTTAGCGAATTGGATGTGGATGATGGTAGCTCCCGACTCGTGTGAGTGTGTGCTTCACGCTTATGCGCTCGCGACCCGCGACGCGTTATCGCTACGATCGACTCCAAATTCGCGACACGCTCGCGCCGCGCGCGTGTGTGTGTTAAAGCGAGCGACGCAGTTGATGGTCACGATGAAAAGAGCGAGCGCGCCCGCTTCGTGCTAATGCTCCTTGACGAGACTTCGAGCCGCTTGGACGCTGCACGCGGCAGCAATCGGCCAGGCGCTAGGTTAGGATGACACTCACGTAACGCGCGTTGATGTGATCCGTGTAACATGTCGAGCACTCGGCCAGATGGCGCTCGCGCCGCGCAGCTTGAAGCGGCCAGCTCGACCGACCTCAGCACGATCGACCGCGCCCGATCTGGATATCGCGACTCGGCCGAGCGCTTGCGCGCACACGCCATGGTATTGCGCTCGCCCGTCGCTCAAGCAGCGCTCGTGACCGACCGGCTCGCGCGGTCGTCACTGCTGCTGCATCGCAAGAACGAGAGTCTGTCGACTGCTCGCGTGTGTCTGTGCTCGCGACTGCAGCTCGGAACTTGTTTGACGCCGCATTGCGTTTCGCCGATGGCACCTAGCGGGTGAGAGCTCCAGCATGCACACGAAGCAGGAACAACTTTGTTCAACAAGACCGGCTCTCGGTGAATCTCGGCGTGTGCTCGCGGCTTTTGTCGGATCTGTTGACCACACTTTGACGGTACCTTCAGGTCAGGCGGGTCGCGGGGAAAGCGCGCCTAAAGCGGTGTGTGCGTGTGCATGAAGAGGAAGGAAAGAAGTCTGGCTCGCACTTGGATCAAAGGATTCGAGTGCGAGCCAGAACTGCCGCGAGGAGGAAGACGACCATGAAGGCAAATCGCAACGATCCCCGATCGCCTTCGAAGTGGGCGACAAAGTGTCGGTATCGCATTCCCCTGAAAGCAAGCAGCACCAGCGAAAGCTGCATGAAGGAGCGTTAGCAGTCCTCGACGACTTGCTGGTCTGAAGCGAGCGAGCGTCGTGCCTATCGGGGATGGCGGTGGATGATGACGAGAATGGTTGAGTGTCGCAGAACCTCTTGATTGACCTTGTCCGACAGGTTGTCGAGAACGCTCCGCACAGATCTCGAGGCGCGCCAAGTTCAAGATCGGAGGCCTTGCAGCTCGTCCAGCTTTCTGCCAGGATCGCAAGACATGCTGGCAGCGACGCGACAAGCTACCATTCATAGCAAGGAGCCATCTTGTTTGGTGTCTGCCATCCCGGATCACAGCATACGCAACATGACTCTGTGTGATCCTTCCACCAGACAACTCGCCACCCCGCCGCCCATGTACGAGCCTGCGCCGAGCGGCGCGCTGCCACCTTCGATCCCGCCCTCGCAGCCAAACAGCGATTCCTCACGCCTCGACCTGCTCGGAAATGCCGAGTTCGACTACCAAACGGTGTAGCAGCCCGGGCCTCGCGCAGGTCGTACTCGAGCGCACCCTGCCTCGATCGGAAGCCTGAGGGACAAAGAACTCTGTATCACACTGAATTCGTCCTATAAAAAGTCTCGTGTGCGAGCCACGTTGCGCTGGCCGAGCGCGCGCGCAAGTGCTGCCCGATGGCGCCGGTCGAGAGCGAGCATGCTCTCCAACAACGCGTGCTGTACGAGGTAGTGGTGAGCGGCTCTCTGCCATCGTTCGACCCGGTCGTGACGGTCAAGCAGAAGCTGCTCAATCCCCAGCAGATCAAGCTCTTCAACCGCGCGATCATCGCGACCCAGTGCGTGATCTTCCCAATGTACATGATCGGCTTCGCGCTGCGCATCCCGGCGATCTTTGCTCCGGCCGAGACAGGCAGACTGCTGGGTCCGATTGCACTCGCGTTCCAGTTCCCCGTCGTGTTTCAAGTGGTCTTCGCGTTCCGCTTCGAGTTCGTCAAGGTGATCGTCGGCACGTTCGAGTTCTGGTTCCTGTTCCTGAACGCCACGATATGGCTGCTCAGCTTCGGGTTCTACCTCCAGGACGCTCGCGCGGCGATCACCCCGTCGTGCTGGACAGACTTCGTCGACATGCTGCTCATCGAGACGTACTTCCAGAACTCGCAGAACGTGGCGATCGTCGCGACGATCTCGGCGGTCTTCCTGCTGTCGCTCAGCGTCGGCGTGTCGCTCGACGTGATCCAGCAGGCTCACAACATCGAGCTCGCGCGGCTCAAGTCGCACGCGTTCGGTCTCAAGGACTTGCTCGCTAACACTATGGCCACGATGGTCATGCTGCTAGTTCGTCTCTCGTTCCGCAAGTACGAGGTGCTTCGGAATCAGCGGCGAGACAAAGGGCTGTGGACTCAATCGATCGCGTATCGCTGTCCGGTACGCTTGCGCGCTGTCACGACAGCCCCATCCTCGAATGTCGTCCCCGCAGTCGAGTCACTCTCCTCCACATCACCGATTCCTGCTGCTTCAGAGCCCGGAGCAGCACCGACAACACCTGCAGTCGACCCGGACACGACCGGCGTGGAGTACGTCGATGGGAAGCCACTCTTGCACATGCGCTTCGTGCGCTTCTCGACTGTCTTCGACTCGGAGCTGACGGTGATCCCCCAGCTCAACGCCTTCTTCGCCATGATGCGAGCGAGGCGCATTCTCGCAGCGGCGCACTCATGCGCGGGCATCATCGGCTTCCTGTTGATCCCTGCCATATTCTATTCGGACGTGAACGGTGACGAAGCTCTCGTGAAGTACCTCTCTGCATCCTCGCTGACGGCGACGCTGGGGTTCTGGACGCCGTTCCTATGCTGCGGTCAGCGGCAGCTCGTGGCAAGACTCTGGTCGTCGTTCGACTTCCTCTTCGCGTACATGCAGCTGGCGTTAGCGCATCTCGCGCTGTGCGAGATGCTCTCGTGGGAGTGGTGTGCGAGCTGCGGCGTGCTCTCGAGCTTCATCTGGATGCAAGGGGTGCTCACGATGGACATGGTTCCTCCGATCATGCGCGTCCGTCTCGGCTGGAGACCCTGGTTCATCGTGCCGATTCTACTGCTGCACATGACGATGCAGGTGCTGCTTAGCGCCGCGGTGCTTCAGTGGAAACACGAGAAGTTCCGGAACCGCTTGCTGCTCGACAGCGCGATCGGCGGCCACCAACTGCGGTTTTACGTCATCCCGTTCTTCCTCAGCCGTCAGTTCACGAGCTTCGTGTGGAGCGTGCGGCTACTGCACCGCTTCCGTACGCGCCAGACCGACGACGAGCTTCTCGTCATGCTCGGCAACGTCGAGTACAACTACGACCACTGGAAGCAGGCGCGGCGGCAGCGCCAGGAAGCTCGCGGGCCGCAGCTGGACGTGATGGCGTCGTTTCGTCAGAAGCTCGCGGCGCGCCTCGTGACTGCGCGCAGGGGCGTGACTGCAATTGTGCCGATCGGAGGGCAGCGCTCGGCGGAGCCCAGCGCTCGTTGAGGAGTTCCTGGAGCACTTCAGCAAGAAGTCAGCAGATGATTCGGTCTGACTATCTGAGACCGGCCACATGGGTGAACAGAGCCTCGCACTGCATCTCGCCAGCTGCGGGCAGATCGTTTCCTGGCTCAAGTTCGCTGATGATTGCCACAAGCTGCCACTTCGCCACGCCGCAGCAACTCCGCCGCGCAGACACACAGCCACAGTAGAAGCACGCACCACGCCAGATGCGAGTCACTCGTTTGTTCGCTCCTTTGACGCACAGCGCGATGAGAGGGGACCACGGCAGTTGTTGATTTGACGCCGAGCCGCCGAAGCCATGGGCGAGTCTCCACTCTTCCGCGTCGGCGACGACGTCGAGCTCTGGCTCATGCTCTTCAACCTCACGGTGCTCGCGCTCGCGGTCACGGCGTTCGAGAAGGCGCTGCACGTGCTCGAGAAGCGCCTCGAGCGGTTCCCAAAGTACCACCAGATGATCACCAAGATCTACCGCGAGCTCATGATCCTCGGCATCCTTGGACTCGCCATTAAGATGCTCAAGGAGGCCGGACTCATCAAGGAGACGAGCCCCGAGACGATCGCGTTCGTGTCCGCCGACCTCACGCTCTTCTTCCTCGCGCTCGCGCTCGTCTTCCAGGCGATCACAATCTTCATGCAGCTGCGCTGGGAGAACAAGCACATGGCCACGCTCGAGCTGCTCGGCAGCGAGGAGCTCTACGCGCGCGCGGCCGCGTACGAGCGCAAGCGCAGCATGCAGAGCAGATTCGCGCGCGCCTGGTCCGGGAGCAGGTTCGACGAAGCCGTCCACGTGCGCATCCTGCGCAACCTCTTCCTGCGCACGCACGCGCTCCCGGAGATCTTCCCGTTCGCCAAGTACCTTCGCGAGGCGCAGGACAACCAGATCTCGCACATGATCGACATCGAGTTGCTCATGTGGCTGATCGTGTTCGCGGTCGCGTGGTCCTTCTACGCGAGCATTAGTGTGGTTAAGGACCTCCCGTTCTCGGTCGACGGCGACGACAGTGAAGACAGCAACGACAGCGAAGAAGCAGCGCACACGAGGAAGCACTACGCGCTCGCGCTCATGTTCGCCACGTTCGTGTGGCTGCTCTTGCTCCTACACGTGCTCGCGACCGCAGCGCTCGACCGCGTACTGCGCAAGCTGCTCCAGCGCGCGGGCGTCGAATCCAAGGCGCAATGCCTGGCTCGGCTCAAGCAGGTCGCGGTCGAGGAAGCGACGAACCTCGCGAACGAAGTGACCGCGACCGCGATCAAGCGCATGCAGGACGTGCTCGAGGAGCAGCAGGTTCGGCAACACGAGCGCCACCACCGGCAGCTGGAAGAGCACAAGCACGGCTCCTCGGTTCTCGCTCGGCTGCTGCACCGAGGCAAGAAGAATCAAGGCGCTGGCATCGCGACACCGTCGACAGCCACCGAAAGCTCCACTCGGAGTCCCAGGCAGGGCCATCGAGTGCCATCTCCTCGCGGTCAGGAACCGCACACGCACAGTAGTACGCTACGAACACCGTGCGCGACTCAAGCGTCTGCTCCGATCACCTTCGCGAACGATGACGCGCTCCGAGTGCCTGGGTTCTCCCGGAAGCTGTGGCACTTCTGCGTCATGCTGCTCCTGATCCTCAACGGCCTCTTCTCGGCGCTCTTCGTGCAGACGGTCGTGTACCACCTGCCGACGCTTGCCAACACGCTCGGCGTCTTCGTGACGGCACTCATCCCGCTGCCGCTCGTCGCGAACTGGTACGTGCAGCCGAAGCTGATCCGCAAGTTCATCCTTGTGAGCAGCCTCGCCGAGGTGCACGTGGGCACGCTCAGCATCGTCATCTCGGGCTTCACGGAGAGTGTCGAGCTGCAGAACAGCTTCATTAGCCTGCTCCTGGCCTGCCTCGAGGACGCAGGCGTCACCGTGGACGAGCTCGAGCAGCACTTTGAGGAGAACGACGCCGAGCACTCCGGCTGGATCGACGTCGAAGAGCTGCGGCGGCTGCTCGGCGCCAGCGTCGGCTTCCACATGTCGTTCTTCAAGTTCACGTCCGTCATGCGCCTGCTCTTCCAGGTGCAGCACCTCAAGGTCGACTACCGCAAGGTCCTGATGCTCGTCCGCCTCGCGAGCGGCCAGCACGACGACCTTGAGCATCCTGGTGGCGGCAGCGTCGATCACTGGCAGCCGAGTCTCCGAGAACCCTCAATAGTTCCCGCCTCCCTCGACTCCCACCACACGCAGCAGCAGCCGCCGCCGCATCGACTGCACCTGAAGCACTCGCTCCTGCTCTCGGAACACCAGCGAGCTACGAGCTTCATCGCGATCCTCGACGGCGGCGCCCGCGACTTTGCGAGCTCCAGTGTGCTGCTGCACGACGGACTGCAGCGGCCGAGCAGGATCACGCGGCAGATGATGGAGGCCGGCAGCAATCGGCAGGTGGGCGGCGGACTGAGGCCTCCGTTCCGGCAGCGAAGACCGCCGCCGGTGTCGACTGCGTCGTTCGTATCCAGCGAGAGCATCGACAGCGCGAGCAGCAGCATCGCGATACTCGGCGCGTCGGATCTCGCCAGTACGAAGGCGTCGCTCCTCCATTCGACGGGGAACTGGAGCCGCACACACCAGCACTTCCAGGCGGTCTCCGAGAGCTCCACGCTCGAGGACTCGACAAGGTTCGCTGCACCACCTACCTCCTCTGGTTCCCGAGAAGACCCGGATCAAGCCACTCCGAGCGCCACGACGTCGAGGTACCAGCGCATATGAGATAGAGGTTGGAGAGAGGGGGCGAGAGAACAGAGAGAATAGAGAGAATAGAGAATAGAGGGAGAGAGAGGCAGAGAGAGTGCGAGAGAGAGAGCTGGCGAGAGTCCTCGGCTTCTTGTTCTTTTCATTATTTCACTACCGCTTCCCGCTGTTATCTTCGCTGATGCATGTCATTCATTCCCCAACAACCTCTGCGTCGCACAAGCACCTACGAGCACCACACTAAGCAGCTAAGAAGCGAAGCGCTCATGCCAGCCGCCTCGTCAACAGCAACCGCGACGCCGGCCAAGCCGCGCATCCCGTGGGACGGCGACAGCGCGTTCGCCGGCGGGAAGACGTCGATCGCGATCCTGCTCGAGTGGCTCAGCGCGCCGGGCAACGGCGACCGCTGGCGCTTCGGCGGCGTGCGCGTCGGCAGCAGCGGCGACGCGCTCGAGCCGCACTTCTCCAAGATCGAGCTGGCGCGCGAGGTGGTGGGCGTGATGGCGACACACGGCATCACGCACCGCCTCGCGCGCGACGTGCGCTGGAAGATCAACGCGCTCGTGCGCAGCCACGCGACCGCCGCGCGCTTCCTCGAGCAGTTCGAGCGCCAGAAGCGCGCGCTGCTGCGCGACGCCCCGCACGCCGCGCACACGCAGCGCACGATCGAGAGCAGCGAGCCGCGCGTGCTCACGCACGTGCACTCGCTCTGCCCCTACTTCGACGTACTCGACCCGATCCTCAAGGGCGACTCCACGCCGTCGCCGCGCGCCAAGGAGCGCCCCAGCAAGAGAGCTGGTCAGAAGCGGCGGTCAGATGACGATGAGGAAGAGGACGATGACGTCGAAGACGACGACGACGACAGCGCGCCGGTCCCGGTGAACGCCGACCACGCGCTGATCAACGGCTTGCTGGGGCTCGACTCTGGGCGGCACGAGCCGCAGCGGGCCGCCGGCTCGCGGAAGCGGCGGCTCGAGCGCAGAGAGCACGACGACACAGACGACGACGCCGACGAAGAGGACGAGCGGCAGATCGAGCGCGCACGGCGCCGCGCGCGGGACGACGCGGAGGTGCAGTTCACCACGCGCCGGCGTGCGCTGCAGCTCGAGAACCTCGAGCTGGACAACCAGGTGAAGAAGCTGCAGCTCGAGCGCGAGAAGATGCTCGTAGCCAAGGAGCTCGTGCTCGTGCGCACGCAACTGCGCAGCGCCGGGTACGCGCAGGACGACATCGACGCGCGCTTCCCGATGCGGCCGAGCGGAGACATGGGGCGCTAGGAGCGAGCGCGCTGGGCAAAGAGTTCATTGATATAGCAACGTGTGATGGTCCCTACGCGAGACTGCCTAGTACTCGTACTCGACGTCGATGTGCGGCTCGCTGAACGCCGAGCTCTGCCGCGTCTTGCCGAGCTTGAGCGTCACGACCTTCTTGTTGACCGCGGCGAGGCGCGCAGCCTCCGAGACCACGGTCGCCATGCGCGCCGCGTTCCAGTGCACGACCGGCGCCGCCGCGCCCGTCAGCACGTCCACGAAGTGGTCCAGCTCGTGCAGGTACGCGGCGTGGAAGCGTTGAGGGAACGAGTGCGTGAGCACGTCGCCCGTGACGCCCGCGCAGCCCGAGCGCACGAGACTCGTCTTCGCCGGGTTGAGCACCTGCAGCATGCCGTGCTCGCCCGAGACCTCGATGCGCTGGTCGTAGCCGTACACCGCACCGCGGCTCAGGTCCATCGTGCAGACCACGCCCGAGTTGGGAAACTCGAGCCACACGCTCGCCTTGTCCATCACGCCCACCTCGCGCAGCTCCGGCGACAGGCTCGTGCCGTACGCGTACACGCGCGTGGGGTACTCGCCGACGAGGTTGCACACGTAGTCGATGTCATGCACCGCCAAGTCATGGAACGGGTCGCCGCCGGTCTTGAGGAACTCGACCGGCGGGCACGGGTGGTCGCGGAAGACCGTGTGGATGGACTGGAGCTTGCCGATCTGGGACTCGTCCGCGCACGCACGGCGCAGCGCCTCGTAGCTCGGGTCGAAGCGCCGCTGGAAGGAGCAGACGAGATGCACGCGGTGCTCGCTGCACGCGCGATACGCCTCGTCGATCTCGTGCAGCGTGCCGCTCACGGGCTTCTCGATACCGATCGCCTTGAGGGTGTTGAAGGCGGCGAGCGCGTCCTCGATAATCTGCAGGTGCGTGGGCGTGGGCGTGGCCACCCAGATGCCATCGAGCGGCGTGCCGTCGCGCTCGCACTGCGCGGCCGCCTCGCTGATGTCTCGGAAGAGCGTCGTCTTGAACTGGCGCTCGAGGACGCCGCTTGGGGCCACGGGGTCGATGATCGCCGCGATGTTAAGGCGCTGGTGTTGCTGGATGCCTGCGAGGCGGATCTGTCCCATGCGGCCGGTGCCCACGACCGCGATGTTGAGGCGGTGCGCGTCAGCAGATGACGAGAACGAGCGCGCGCATTGCGCGCTGATGGCGCGCAGCGCGGAAGTCGAGCGGAGCAGCATCTCTGGCAGCCCACGAGGGAGCTCGCTTGCTTACGTCAGGGAGGGAGGACTCTCCAGTTCTTCAAGTGGTCGATTTTTGACACGCATAAACCACTTTAGTGACATCTTTGACAGCTTTTTCAGATGAGTGACTTCACGATCCGAAAGGGACGATGAGCTCGGCCGTGACGTGCCCGATCTGCCTCGGGACGCTCGCGCGGCCCGTGCTGGCGACGTGCTGCGGCCAGAGCTTCTGCGACGCGTGTCTGCAGGCGGCGCTGCGCAGTGCGGACGCCTGTCCCATGTGCCGCGAGCCGCTGCTCGCGGGCGCGCACTCGGCCACGCGCAACCGCGCGCTCGAGGAGCTGCTGGCGCGCCTGCCGCTGCCGGCGGAGCACGAGCACGAGGTGCTGCTCCAGATCCACAGCGAGGAAGATGACGGGAAGAAGGAGAGCGGCGATGCTGCCGGCGCTGATAGCGCAAGCAGCCGCAGCGCGTTCGTATTCTCGGCGGCGGCGCGAGCGCGTCGATGTCTCCAGTGTCGGAGGTGCGGTGTACCAGAAGAGACGTCTATTGGTGCTCTCTCACGAGAGGTGGTGACGGAGTCGTGTCGTGTATGCTTCTAGCAGGATACGACGGTGTGACGGCTGCAGCGTGGTGCGACTGCGGCAGTGGCGCCTCTGGTGCCGCGTGCACTGGTCGTCGCTACAGTGCGCGTTCTACGTCGCGCTCTTCGTCGTCTTCGTCTTCTTCCTGCGCGTACAGGAGGAGGAGTTCGCCGAGCACCAGCAGCGGCGCCGCTGAGAGATCAGCTACGAGAACATGTACACCGCCACGCAGCAGACTTGACGACGTCTTGTTACGCATCACTCCGTATGAACAGCTACACGCGAGCCGAGCCGCGTCTTCATAACTTACACTTGAGCGAGCTCTTCCTTACAGCTCCACGTAGAACTTCTGCTTCCACTTGGCAGAGTCCTTGTTCGCGAGGCTCTCGGAGCTGCGATGCGCGAACTGCCTGTCGTCATCGTCCGCCGAGATCGCCGAGATCTTGCTGCTGTAGAACTCGGTGTTGGCGCTGTTGTGGCCGCCGTCGGGGTCGAAGTACCCGGACGTCGCCCACTCGGAGCTCACCGGCGACTCGGGCGCCGGGAACACGTCGCGCGACTCGCGAGCTGGCTGCGGCACCGATGTTGAGAGCTGGCTCGCTGTCAGCGGGTCGTCGTCCATGATGTACGACATGTTGATGTGCTGGCTCCCGCGGAACGAGTTGTGCGACGTCGTCTGGCGCCACACCGCGTCGGTCTTAAGGTACATGCCGGTATCAGCGGCGCCGATAGCGGCCGAGTTCCTGTTCATCGCGCCCGTGGCTTGTCCAGCCGGCACGTACGCGAACTTGGACGTCGACGGCGTTGCGTTGAGGTCGAGCGCCGAGTCGGAGAACTCCGTTGTCTCGGTCTGGCGCTGGGTCGCCGGGAACACGTCCAGGTCCTTGCCGAGAATGTCGATCTCGCTGTCGTCGCGCTCCTCGCGCTTCCGGCGTATGGCGTACCAAGCGCCGATCACGGCGGCTACCACGCACACGACCACGGCGCACGCGACGATGATGATCCAGATTGAGGACGACGACCCGGAGTCGCTTGTGGTTGTGACCGCAATTTCAGGTATGGGTGTGTCCACGGACGCTGGCTTGAGCTGACTGGACTCGGACCTCGCCTCGTTGGCGGTGGCGGCGCTGGACGAGTTGGTGTTTGCCGGCTTGGCCTCTGCCAGCGGGCTGTTGCTGCTGCTGCTGCTGCTAGAGGTCGAGGTCGAGGTTGGCTTGGGCGTTGAGCCTGGCGTTAGAGTCGCAGCCGTCGGACTCGCGGACGGCTTGGTGGTGGTGGGCTTGGTCGTCGGGCTCGGAGTCGGAGTCGGAGCCGACGTCGGCTTCACCGTCGGGCTCGGGGTTGGGCTGGGTGCGGGTGTCGGCGCGGGGCACTTGGTGTAGCCGTTGGGGCAGTCGCCGGTGCGCGAGGAGCTGGTGCATTTGTAGTTGATGAAGAATAGGAAGGAAGCGTCTTGCAGGCACACAGGACAGTTGCCGCTCGAGCGAGTGCACGTGACGCCCGAGTTATTACAGGTGGTGACTGCGCACAGGTCAGCGGCGCTCACAGCCTGCAGCGTGGTGAGCGCGGCGAGCGCGACGAGGACAGCGAGCAGGAGACTGCTTGGCAGCGCCCGCCTGCGCTGCTGCGGCATCGCTGGGGTCGGTCTCTCGGACTCTCGGTGTCGATCGGAGCGCGAGAGTGAGGAAGTGAGCGGAGAGCGAGTGGAGCGGGGGGAGAGGAGAGGAGGGCGAGCGCGAAGCGTGAGGGGGAACGGGAAGCAGAACTGAGCGTCTGACTGCGAACCGTGCACTCGCCTTGACGAACCGGCACCGACCACGCACGCAGTTTTGGTGAGGGTATAAGAGGGTCGTCTTTTGTACATTTTATCGAGATACAAAAGGGTTTTGAGAAAAGGTACTGGAAAGCGACAAAGTCTTTTCGACAGAGTAATCTACGTTGAGAATTTGTTTAGAGTATAGCTCCTCAATGGAAGAAATGGGTATTCGCAATTGTGACTTGAACTCAGTATGGGCACATCACGAATGGTCTGGCTTTGCGCGCGATTAATGTCGAGTGAAAGACCTCGTTAAAGCAGGTGTCAATTGTATTTTCGATATATTTTACAACTCTGTAAAATACGAAACGATTCGTACGCAATAACAGAGGTCGTTAGCTTCGCAGAGACGGGGCGCAAAGTCGTCGTGAGTAACGTCACGCAACAGCACTAATTTAGGGACTGTGGACCTTAGCATCCAAGAAATAGGATTCCACTTTCGGAACCAAGTTGAGCACACACCTTGAGCGCAATCCTCTCCATCTCATGGTTGACGCCTTCACACGCAAGCGGTTGCTTTCTAAAGCAAGGTAGGCTTCGCGCGGCCCTCCTCAAAGGGCATCCGTTGTGCCCTTCGTTGGCAGACACGCTTTCTCGTGCTCGGAGTGCTTGGACTGCGAGTCACGCCGCGAGGATTAGTCAAACGTCAAACGCGCGCTGCGCACGCGCAGCGTGTTTATAGCGCGACGGCCGGACGACGCAAAGTGCTATGCAAGAGCGCGAAGCCAGAGAGTTTGTAAGCCCTCCGCGAAGAGCGAGAGCGTACAAACCTTACAAACTCGCGCTGACAGAAGGTCCTGTCTCGAGGTTGACGAGTGACTCTGAACTCCCTCTATTGCATCCTAAATCAAGTCGACTCCCTAAAAAAGCGACTAGCGCACCGAATTTGTCCTAACTGCTCGTTCAAACAGCTCAATCTCGCGATAGCAAGTGCGCGCAGCTCCCGCGACGCTCGAATCGAATCGCTTTGCAGGGGCTCTGCAGTTATGAACGTCGCTGCAGTTCCAGCCGAGTTCCCAGCTACACGCCGCCGCTCTACACTTGCGTTAACAAGTGTGCATCCGAATATTCGATCACCAGCAGATCGCACGCTTAACTCGCACGGATTTGCGGCCAGCTAGTTACACTGCACACGCCAAGATCGGCAAACCTCGGATCCTCCACAGACCTTGTGTGTTGCGCGCGCTGCGCTGCAGAATCTTTCGGGAAATTTAGATCGAGACTTCGTTTACAAGAGCTAAATCCCGAGTGCCGTGCTGCCAGTTGACGAACAATCGGGATCGATTTGAACGATCTGTATCGCAAAGCTGGCATGGCGAGCGCGTGTGCTTGTCGCGAAGTCCTGCGCTGAGCAACTCGATCGCTGCTCACCAGCACACTTGGGTGTGTGTGCCTGTAGTCTTCAGTGCTTTTTGTTGCCGCGACGCAGTGAGATTAAGATCGGGGCACGCTTCGGCAGATCGGCTTGCCGCCCGACACTCGAGCATCTTGTTGCCACCTTCACGCGGCGAATTACAGCGATATCAACTATGAATCACACGGCCTCCACCAAACTCAGTCCTCTATGGATACAATCAACCAACTTCGCGCTCGAGTCCTGCAATTAGCGTTGAGCTATGATGCTCAGACGAACCTCCAAAGCCCGCCACTCGAAGAGCAAGCACCACTCGGTCCAGCATTCGCCAAACGATCTCCTTCGACTCCGAGACGCAGAGAAGCTTCGACTCTCGGTGTTTCAAAAGCCAAAGTCTCTCAAACGCTAGCCAAATTCCATTCTACATTCCTATCTAAAAGTCTAAAAGCATATCTAAATTCCTATCTAAACTCTAAACATCGAACCTAAACATCTGAGTGCCAATCAGAGCCCAACAGACTTCGGGTGGTGGAAGCTCGATGCTGCGCAGATCGTCGTCGTCTGCTGCGCTCGGCCGCGTGCAGCGCTGGCTGCGCAGCCCCGGCGGTGTCGCCGACCCCTTGCTGACTCACCGCCTGAACGCGCGCTCGTTCGCAGCCCCCGCGAGCGGCGGGTCGAACGCCGGCGGAGGCGTACCGGGCGACTTCGTGTGCCACCTGCGCGACGTGGGCGTGACGATCCCCGGCGGCAAGAAGCTCTTCGCGCGCGTGAGCCTCGGTTTCCTGCGCGGCGCCAAGATCGGCGTGCTGGGTGCCAACGGTAGCGGCAAGTCGTCGCTCATCAAGGTCATCGCGGGCGTGGCCAAGGACCACGACGGCGAGCGCTGGGTCAAGGATGGGCTGCGCATCGGCTACCTGGAGCAGGAGCCGCACCTGGACCCGACCAAGAACGTCTACGAGAACATCATGGACGGGCTCAAAGAGAGCCAAGAGCTTCTGCGCCGCTTCGACGAGGTCTCGCTGGCCATGGGCGAGCCGGACGCCGACTTCGACGCGCTGCTCGCCGAGTCCGCCGAGCTCCAGGACAAGATCGACCACCTCGGCTGCTGGGACCTGTCCCACGAGGTCGAGAAGGCCATGCACGCGCTGCGCGTGCCGGCGCGCGACGCGGACGTGGAGGTGCTGTCGGGCGGCGAGCGCCGCCGCGTCGCACTCTGCCGCCTGCTGCTCGAGAAGCCCGACATGCTGCTGCTCGACGAGCCGACGAACCACTTGGACGCCGAGTCGGTCGCATGGCTCGAGGAGTTCCTGCAGAGCTACCCGGGCACGGTGCTGTCGATCACGCACGACCGGTACTTCCTGGACAACGTGGCCGGCTGGGTGCTCGAGCTTGACCGGGGTGAGACGTACGCGTACGAGGGCAACTACACCAAGTGGCTGCAGCAGCGCCGCAACCGCCTCAACATGCAGAAGAAGACGGACGCGATCCGCGCCAAGCAGATCGCGTCCGAGATCGAGTGGTCGCGCAACCACCAGGGCAGCAAGGGCGCGAACAAGGCGCGCCTGAACAAACTCAAGGAGATGGAGAGCAGCGGCTTCCGCGCGTCTGCGCGCGTCGAGGAAGGGCAGATTGTGATCCCCGTCGGCCCACGGCTCGGCGACAAGGTCATCAAGGCGACGAACCTCAAGAAGACGCTCGACGACGGCCGCGTGCTGTTCGAGAACCTGTCGTTCGAGATCCCGCCGCACGCGATCGTGGGCATCGTCGGCGGCAACGGCACGGGCAAGAGTACCCTCTTCAAGATCATCGCGGGCCACGAAGAGCCCGACGCCGGCAGTGTCGAGCTGGGTAAGACCGTGAGCCTGGGCTTCGTGAGCCAGAGCCGCGAGGAGCTGCGCTCGCGCAACTCGGTGTACGAGGAGATCTCGGGCGACAACGAGTTCGTCGAGATTGGCGGCGACCGTATCAACACGCGCGCGTACATTGCGAGCTTCAATCTGCGCGGGCCGATGCAGGAGAAGAAGGTCGTGAGTCTGAGCGGCGGCGAGCGCAACCGCGTGCACCTGGCGAAGATGCTGCTGGGCGGCCACAACGTGATCATGCTGGATGAGCCGACGAACGACCTCGACGTGGACACGCTGCGCTCGCTCGAGGCGGCGCTGTCGGACTTTAGCGGCGTGTCGATGGTCATCTCGCACGACCGGTGGTTCCTCGACCGCATCTGCTCGCACATCATCTCGTTCGAGGGCGACGGCGAAGTCGTGTTCTTCGATGGCAACTACTCGGAGTACGAGAAGGACAAGAAGGCGTCGAAGAAGTGATCTTGGTGTGCAGCACAAGTCGAGAGTACGAACAAGATGCATGCATGTATAGAGGAACTGCTAGACAGAAGACCATTGACAGTGTTTGCACGAGTGCGAGGTACAGAGTCATCTTCGACAGATGTCCTCGCCTGCGACCAATCGTGGTCATCCACGAACGGCACCGTAGAGCTCCTCCGTAGATGTAGCCCTGCGCGAGTCTGGACACTCACCGCCTCGCGCTACTATCTGTCCAGACAACGAAGGAAGCCGGTTGTTCAGTTCTCGCTGATACCCTGCAGCGAGATCCTCGCATCGAGATCATCGAATCGGTACTCCCGTGTGAGAGGATATAAAGAGTCGAGTACCCATCGCTAGCCGCTGCAGCTCAACACCTCTACAGCTCTGGTGTGCAGTCGTGGAGGTAGGAGCAAGACCCTCGCAGAGAGCTTGCTTCATCCTCTCTGTATGGACGAATCGAACTGCTCTCGCTTGAGCGCTTGGCGAAGACTCGTCCAGCTC
>JAASGA010000494.1:0-18174 GCA_023334105.1 Globisporangium nodosum
TCTCAAAGTGCTCGCCGAAGCAATCCGCGCTGTCTAGCGCGATCCAAGGAAACAACCACAAGTCCGCCTTCAAGTACGCATCGAAATCTCCGCCTTGGTCGCGCAGCATGCTTGCCAGCTCGTCAGAGCCTTTCAGCCATGCACTGTCACCGCTCTTGGCCAGGTACAGACTCAGATCCGAAGCTGTGTAGTCTGCAGAAGCGGACAGATTCTCGCGGATCTAGCGCCATAGCGTTTCGATGCATGTCGTCCCGCTGATCTCCACGATGAACACGACACCGGACCCGGCGACCGCGCACCAGATCTCCCTCATCTCTGTCGGTAACAAACTCGTAGGTGAGTTGCTGCTGCTGCTTTGGTTCGCTGTGCTTGGAATTGTGTCGTTCGGTGGTGTTCCATCGGTCGGTCCGGATGCTGTTGGGTCTGTCGTGTTCCATTCGTGATGCTGCTGCTGCTGCTGCTGCTGCTGGTGGTGGTGATCATGGAGAGATGCCATCCTCCGCTTTCCAGCCATCTCGAGCTGTCCGGTCGAGAAGTCCACCAGCGCATGAGATCTATCTACCCAAAGTCATGTTCGTGTAGCCGCTCACTCTCCTGACACAAGGTGTTCGTCTCCTTCGTTCGGTTAACTGTCAGTTTGGTTCGGTTGGTTGGTCGGTCCTGTGTGTGCAGCTCGAGATCGCCACACGTGTGTAGTTCGTCGCTCATGCCTTGGCGCGTGCTGGTTGAAGTGGAAGTGAAAGCGAGTGCGCGAACCAAGTCGAAACCAAGTCTGAAAGTGTCAGTGGTGGTCCAGAACGTCACATCAACCGCCAGAAAGCTTGTGATGAGCTGATGCTGCTGCAACGTGCGCACCTCACTCGCGAATGACAACGACCAGCTGACAGTCTATCATGATCACCAGTGATCTTGAGATCACCTCAGGTGACTCGCGCTACAGTGACCGGCATTGCTGATGTATCACCTTCTCCTTTCGTCGTTGTTCGAGTCTGGGTGTAGAGAGAGCTTGGAACGCCATCTTGATCAACTTGACCGTCTCGATTCGCGGCTTCTCAGCTCTCTCGCTCTCAGACTGACTCGGGAGCGGTTGTCGCCGTCGCCGTCGCCGTCGCCGCGAGAGTCTCGCCCTCCTCTTCTCGACGCACGTGGTGCTGGACGTAGTGTCGGCTCTTGGCGCGTGCGAACTCGCGCAGCTCCTGCATCTTCTGCGCGAAGAAGATCGTGTCGAAGAGGAACTGCTGGCGCGCGCGACTCGCACTCGCCTCGAAGTCTGCCGCCGTCTTCTTTCGCAGCATCGCCTCCACGGTCTCGCACACTTCCTTCCCCGTGAACTGAGCGACGAAGCCCTTGACTCCCCGTAGCGCCTTCTCGGCGTCCGACGTGCCGCCGAGGAACTGTCCGCTGTAGCTGAACGTACCTGCGACCGGCATCAGCACACCCGAGTCTGGAGTGATGAGTTCGTTCATCGGCGGCACGTCGGTGGTGAGGATCATGCCGCCGGACGCGCGCGCCTGGTTGATGTAGTGGCCGTAGCCCTCCTGGTAGCTCGGACACAGAAAGAACGAGCTCTCGGCGATCATCTTGCCGAACTGCGTCGCGTTCAGCTTGCCGATGTGCACGTTGATGTTCTTCGCCTTCGTGACGAACTGGTCAAAGTACGACGCGAACTGCGCCTTGTACAGCTCCTCTGCGATGTAGATGTCGACTGGCGGGAAGTCCGGCCGCGTGATCCAGCAGTCCAGGATGCGCGACGTGCCCTTCTGGATGCTGCCTCACATCAGAGAGAGAGAGAGAGAGAGAGAGAGAGAGAGAGACACACACACACACACGATACGCGACAACGGTGTCGATGAGCGACCTCTGCGTCGAGCGAACTTGCGTGCACTGAAAACAAGATCCACCAAAGCAGCGCAACACACCTGGTGCCAGCAGTGTGCGTGAAGCGCACGCTTGAGTAGTTCTTGGCGCGGATCGCGTCGTCGCCGATCTTGGCGCGCACGGCGAGCGCGACGTCGGACGTCGTGTGGCGCGTGTAGAGCACTTTGGTGCGGCGCGGATTGCCCGCCTGCTCGAACCACTTGGTGAGGTACCGCGCGCAGAGCGCCGTCTTGCAGAGCACGACATCCGCGCGCGCGAACTGCTCGGCTCTGAGTTCGTGCATCTCGATGTTGGGCATGAGGTAGATCGGCTTCGTCTTGGGCCATGCCGGCGACTCGTGCACGCCCTCCCAGTAGTGGTTCAGGACAACCACCGGCGTGTGAGGACACAGGTCGTGGTACGTGAACGTGCGGTTGCGCCTCGCGTCGCGGAACTCGAACGTCATGACCCAGATCGGCAGCATGCGCGACTGCAGAACTGCAGCAGCACATCCAACCAGCCAGCCAACCGACCAGCTAGCGTCAGTCTCCCACTCGCTCGAACTCACGCACTAACTCTCCGGCGGCGACCTCCCACGCACACTTGGTGTACACGGCCGCGTCCTCGCAGTAGCCGAACGAGCGGATGCCCGGCGGGATGAACACGTCGACGTCGGGACACGCGCGCAGCTTCTCCAGCAGCCGCGGGTCGCTCTCTTGGATGAGCGCCGGGTCGTCCCCGCTGCCACCGTCGCGGTCCCCATCGATCCCAACGTCCCACGGGATCACCGCGTCCTTGTGCCGCACGCACGCCGCGTGCAGCGCCGTCACGTGCAGCAGCTCGTCCGGCGGCAGACGAGTCGCCCAGTCAGTCGAGAACACCGCGCGCGGGTACAGCGGCGCGCCTGGCGCCACGTCGGACGCCTCGCGCACGAGCGCCAGGAAGGAGCTGTGCGGCGTCGAGAGAGCAGAGTACTCGGCGCCGAGCGACCAGAGCGCGAGCGCCAGCAGCGCAGCCAGCAGCAGCCCGAGCGAGCGCCGTAGCGTCCACACGCTGCTTCTACTGCTGGTGACGCTGGTGCTGGTGGCAGCGCCGGAGCCGATGGCGGCGCCTGGAGGTGACGGCGACGATGACGCCATGTCGGCGGATACTGGAGCGATGAGTGTAGATTAATACAAAGGTATACTAATGTCCGGATGCAGTGTTGTGAAAGTCCGGATTCAGATGTAGAACCCTTGCTTATGTCACTAGAGAGAAAAGAGGGCGATGTTGAAGCGGCGTCTCTGATCGCAAGAGGAGACGATGGGAGACGAGTATCTCGGTGCGATCGTCAGTGCTGATTTCTCGACGATAGATGCATGGATCGACTCGTTATGAGTCTGTTGGTCGTGCGGCGCATGCTCTGCTAGTGGCGGAACGTGTGGTTGACTCGGTTGTATACGTGGATGCGGTGTCACGCGACAGCAAAGTCTGGAGCGCGAGATCTGCTCACACACGCGGTCGCAGAGTTGCTCGCCGCTCGCCCGCGAGTGCCGCTGAGCTTCCTCGCCGCACAGTGCGTCACTTGCTGCTGCCGAGACATCGCCACTGCAGCATGTGTGCGCGCTACATAGCCGGCTGACCTACTCGCCAACCTGTACATCTACACTCTCGTCCCCCCCATCCCCAGCTTCCAGAGCCACTCGAACAAGGTTGCAGCCTGCGCGCAGGTGTTGCGAGCGAGCAAGTCGAGCGGACTCGCGGAGGCGGCGCGGAAGGCGTTCCGAGCGCTTGCTGCGCCGCCTGCCAGTTCCTCGAAGCCGTCCCAGCAGACAGTGAGTGCAAGCCTTGTCAGCAGCACTTCAGCTGCTCAAGCGCAGCGGAACGCGAAGACTATGGACACCTCTCAGCAGCAGCAGCAGCAGCAGCAGGCGTCTACCAGTTTCAGCTCTGGGAGCACGAGCATCGACCGCGGCGACTTCGACAAGCTGCTCGAGTGTCTCTGCGAGGACTTCCCGAAGCACCTGCAGCAGCGCACGCTCGATGCGTTACAACAGCGTCAAGTGGCGAGCGGCTCCGGCGAGGTCACGCAACAGCGGCGAGGTGCGGACGCGGTAGCGCTCGCTGAGTTCCAGCGCGGCGTTGAGGTGTGCTTGCTCCTAGAAGGTGAGTGCGGAGCAGTAGGATGGGAGTGTGCTGCTGGTGGCGCTGAAGTCCTCCTCTTCCTCGTCCTCACCTCCTCAAGAGTGCGCTGTTGTCGCCAGAGCTCATCGATGTCGTCGAAGATCTCTTCTGGTCGATCGACAAGGGCAACGTGGGAGAAGTCAAGGCGAGCGTGCTGCTGCTCGCGCTCGAAAGCTGCTCCACTGAAGCTGCAGGTCGCCCGTCAGGATCATCTCCGACTCTGTCATCGTCCGTAGGTTCCCAAGGTGTCGCCGGAACCTCCGAACACAGCAGTCTGTTGGCTGCGATCAGGGCGTTCGTGCTGCCACTGCCACCAGGACGCGTCATCGAGAGCGCGCATCCGGATCCAGCAGCAAGCGTGACAGCAGACTCAGAGCTTAACGACGACCGCACGCTGCGGCTCGCAGACACGTACGACGCGGTCTTCCATTCGGTCTTCCAGCCGTAGCGCCACCACTCGTCACCAGCGCACGATGCAAAGCAAGCAACACAGCATTCCAAACGCGTTCGTTCGTGGCTTGCGCGTTCATCTACGAGAGCAGACGCGCGTGCGTGATTAGCAGTGCTATCTCTCTCTCTCTTGCGCGCGCGCATCGGAGCACAAGAGCTCCATGTCCGCGTCTCACTGTCTACTTGCTGAGCATCGCGAGGATGTTCTTGCGGATCTTGCCCTCGACGAACACGGGCTTGCCGAGGCGGCGGATGCGCTCGCGCGTCTTCTTGGTGGCGATGTGTCTCTTGTTGGCCTGCGCGCGCTTCACGAGCCCGTTGCAGTTGACCGAGAAGCGCTTCTTCACCGCCGACTTGGTCTTGAGCTTGTAGCCCATGCAGCGCACCTGCGTCAGCTGCAGCAGCGGGCTCGCGAAGACGCTCGGTGCGGCAGCCGCGAGACCCGGGAACGAGCGCGTGCCGACGGCCACGCGCGGCGGCGCCGAGACGGCCAGCGTCTGCAGCTGGCGCGTGAGCGATCTGTCGGTGGTGAGTGATTGTGTTAGAGATCTCCATGATAAAGCGCATCTACGCATAGACAGAGAGGGACGAGCACGCACCGGAGCAGCGCCATGATGAGCTTGGTAGGGGACTGGAGGACTGACAGACCACTCAAATGTTGGCCAAGTTACGTTCGAAAGTATACTTGAATAAAGTTATTTATCGCCAATAGCGGAAGACTGACCTTTCAGTCTCGCATGTAAAATTATGCCGCTGACTGCTGCCAAGCTCCCAGCGACTCTGCTGCGCGCAGTGCGCAGCTTCGCGGACCAGCACGACGCCCGCGACGACAACGACGGTGACGAGCGCGACGCGCCCGCGCAAGTGCCGCTCGGCGTGCTGCTGGGCGCGCAGTCGCAGTCGCTGCTGCTGCTCTGCGGGCTGCTGTGTGCCGAGCATGAGCTGTGCGTGTCTCGCTTTCAGATTTGTGTATTTGCATCGTTCAGATTCTGAGCGAATATCTGTGCACGTGATGACGAACGACTGACGAACAAGCACGTTCTCATCCACAGAGACACGGTTGCGCCGCTGCTGCCGGGCGGCGTGTCGGCAATCGGCTATCTGACGGTTCTCCCGCGCGCCGCAGACAACACGACCATCGGTGCGTTAGTACAAGCTGATACTGGTTGTTTGCGTCACGGATCGCTGACGCAACGGACATGCATTCGCCAGTGGCGTGTGCGAGACAATCAGCGGAGCAACACGCGCAGTCGCGTGAGAGCTTCGTGCTCGTGTTCGTGCGGGACACTACGACTGCACATCTTTTCCACACGACGTCGGAGAGCGGCGAGCCGCGTGCGCTGGCGCTCGAGGTTGTGCCGAACCTCCACGCGCGTGACTGCCTGGCGGACGCTGGATTCGCGCTGCTGCGCGCTGCAGTTGACATCTCTGGCGAGGAGAACGTGCAGCGATGGCGAGCGCAGCTGAGCAGTAGCAGCTCGGCCGAGGACCAATCGGACGAGCTCAGCGAACTCTTCTTCCGGATCGCAGGCAGCAAGTCGGTGTACGACTGCGACGGAGTGGACGTCTCCGTCGTGCGTGGCAGCAGCAAGTCCCTGTTGTCGGCGCTGCTTGGCACTGGGAGCGCAGTACAATCGAAGCAGAGCAAGTCGAAGAAGAGCACGAAGAAGAAGAACAGCGCGGCGCTGGATGCCTGGAACGACGACGCAATCGGAAGCAGTACGAAGAGCGAGAACGAACATGGGGGAGGATACATCAAGACGCTCGAGTACGGCGAGATCGCGGATGTGGAAGTGCTGTGCAGCATGTCGCCTCCTGGCGGAGTCGGCGCTGCTCCGACGCTGACGATATCGGGAGCGGGTTCATCTGCTGGCGCAGAGAGCGCTGTCGAGCTGCACGCGGATGTCCTCGTGCTTGTGTCAACTGATGCAACGATATCCGATGCACTTGGTCTTGTCCGCGAGCAGCTACTCAAGCAGGTGAGTCTGTGTATCGCTGTGGTGTACGAAGCGAGCGGATACTGACCGTCAGCTGTTGACGCTCTCATGCTATGGCTGTGTGTATAGCTGGATGATCTGGAGCGTCGTGTGCAGAGTGGCAGCAGCCGCATTGAAGCGCACCACTTCGCGCTCGTCGGCACTGCGTTCCCGATCACGCTGCTGACTGCCAAGGACGCCGACCGAAAGCAGCAGCTGGAGTCTGTCCGTGAAGCGCTCCTGCAGCCGCCGCATCAGCCGCTCTTTGACGTCGAGCTCTGCTCGTTGGTGACGAACTCGGAGTTGCTGCGCTCCGCCGACGTGCTCTTCAATGTGCACGAGGGGATCCCGAGCTCCGGTGTGGCGAACGGTGAGCAGTTCCTCGTCGCGGGTTTCTACGGCTACTACCACTACATGCAGCAGGGCATGAACGACAAGGGCTGGGGATGCGCGTACCGATCGCTACAGACGCTCGCGTCGTGGCTCCAGCTCCAGCACTATACGAGCAAGGCAAGCCTGACGCACGAGGAGATCCAGCGCACGCTCGTGCGCATCGGAGATAAGCCGCCGTCGTTCGTGGGCTCGCGCGAGTGGATCGGCAGCATGGAGGTCGGGTACGTGCTGGACGAGCTCTTCGGCGTCTCGTTCCGCAGCCTCAGCGTGCCGAGCGGCCCGAGCCTCGTCGAGAAGGCGCAGGAGCTCAAGCACCACTTCGAGACGCAGGGCACGCCGGTGATGATGGGCGGCGGCAATCTCGCGTTCACGCTCCTGGGCATCGACTACAACGCGGCCACGGGCGAGTGCGCGTTCCTGATCCTGGACCCGCACTACACAGGCGGCGAGGACATGGACGTGATCCAGACCAAGACGCTCGCGCTCGAGGGCTACAAGGCCGTCGCGTGCGGCTGGCGGCGCGCCTCGACGTTCGCCAAGAGCTTCTACAACCTCTGTCTCCCGCAGCGCCCGCAGACTTCCTGAGCCTCAAGCAAGCGTGATATCGTGCGGCAAGAAGAGCAAGAAGAAGAGGCAGGTGATGATCATCCTGTTCACACACGGGGTTCCCTGTTTATAATACGGTCGCTAGCTGCTCTTCGATCGCGAGTGGCGCTTATTGATAGTCGTGTGTGGAACAGGATGCTGCTGCTACCTCTGGTGCTCGGGTCTGTGTGTGTGTGTGTGTGTTGCATGTGAGCTGGTGTTTTGCTTGCTTGGGGCGTCGCGCGTGCCTGTTGTTTGGAGTGTGGTGTTTGCTTGTTTGTCTCCGTCGACCGATGCTGCTGCCTTGTTGGAGCTGCTGGCGGTCGAGCGGGTGCTTCAAAAATGGCGGAGAGAGGCTTGGAACCGGAGCTGCGTGGAGGGCAACGACGCGACGGGGGAACGACGACACGCGGCGCAGCGTGGGAGAATAAAAAGATGGCGATGAGCAGCTACGCCGTGGCCGTGCTCGTTCGCCGTCGGCTGGCGCTCGCGCTGCTTGTAGATGCTGCGACGCTCGGCGGCCTGGTGACGCTTCGGTGCGCACCTGCCGCACTCGCCCCTGCTGCTGCTGCTGCTGGAACTGGTGTTGCGACGGGAGCAGCTGATGCGCCTTCCGCCTGCACGGGCGTGGCCGAGCTGCTGAGCAGCATCGCGAGCATCTCCACCTGGTTCGGCGACTTCCCGCCCCGGCGCGCAGCGTTCCCCTGCTTCTTCTGCTTGTTCTCGAGCAGCATGTTGCCGCGCATCTCCTCGGCTGCCACGTCCTGCACGAGCTGCGGTGCGGGCGACGACCCGGCGTGGTGCTTGGCGAACCGCAGCAGGTTGACCCACATCTCGGCCTCCTCCGGAATCTTGGTGCGCAGCAGCATCATGGGCTGCTGCGCGCTGTGGAACTCGAGGCGGAAGTCGCCCTGGCTCATGCGCTCGATCTTCGTGACCGTGCGCAGGTCGAGCACGCCGCGCGGGGACTTCCAGTAGCTGCGCTTGTACATCATCACGAGCCCGGCGTTGAAGTCGAGGTAGAACCAGCGCTTGTGCCAGCTGCGCAGCAGGTACGGGATCGTGTCCTTGAGCATGAACACGTTCCCGCAGTACGGCGGCAGCTGCATGTTCGCCAGCTGCGGCGGCGGAGACACCACCGCCGTGGCGCTCGCCGCTGTCGGCACCGCCACCGACGCCGACGGCAGCGTCGTGCGCCGCGGGAGCTGCACCGCCGGCGGAGACGGCGCGTACTGGAAGAACTGCGCGTCCTCCTCGCGGAACGCCTGGCTGAAGTACTGCTGGAACTGGATCGTCTCGGAGCGGATCGCCGAGATCGCGTGCACGAGCACCGCCTGCTCCTGCTCGAGCTCGCGCAGGTCGTACTCGTCGAGCTCGAGCGACTTGGTCTTGAGGCGCGCCTCGCGCTCGCGCTCCCGCTCGAGCTCCTCGTCGACCGTGTTGCCGTCATCGTCTACGAGCTCGAAGCGGCCGCTCACCGACCGGTGGCGCCGGTAGAGCGTCTTGCCGACACTATGGAAGCCGAGCGAGTCCCGGCTGTCGGCGTCGAGCACGAGCAGCGCCGCGGGGCCGAGCAGCTCCGCCGCCTCGTCCTCCGCCGCCGGGTTCTTCTCCCAGAACACGTCGTCGAGCCCGAAGTTCTGGCGGAACATGGCCACCGTGTTAGCGTCGTCCACGTCGTAGTAGCCGTGGGACTCGAAGAACGCGAGCCCCTCGGCCATGTCGTACGCGCCCGAGTACACCGCCTGCAGGTGCGCGTCGAACGGCGTCTCCGGCTCTAGCGCCTTCGTGCTGTTGCTCCCCGAACTGCCGCTCCGGCTCAGACTCGCGCGCGAGCTGGGGGCGAGCAGCATGTTCTCGAAGCTCTCGCTGCGCTGTCGGTAGTAGAAGCTGCTGCGCGTGCTGGACGTGCTGCTGATGCTGCTGGAGCTGCTCGTCGGGGGCGACGGCGCCGCCTTCGAGTAGTAGGACGCATCCACGGGCCGCGCGAGCGGCGGCAGCCCGCGCAGCGGCTCGCTGAGCGGCATCGAGCGGTGGATGCGGTAGTCCTTGTGGTTGCCCACGCGCGCGCTGAGCGGCTGCAGCGTCGTGGCCGTCGGCGCCGCCATCGCTCGTTCGCGGGGTGTCTGCTGGTGCTGTTGTTAGCGTTTAGAGGAGCTGCTGGTTGTCGTGTGCGGACGTGCGGGTTGGGGCGTCAAGCAGCTGTTCGCGGTTGCTTCTCCAGCGCTTCTTCGCTTGTGACGAGGGCTGCGGGAGCGAGTGTGGAAGAGTGTGTGTCGCTCTGTTGCCTTCGGCGCCTTCCTGACGGGCGCGCGAGGGGAAGTTGTCGAGTGGCGCTTTAACACGCGGGGAGGAGAAGGGTCTCTTGTCCTTCTCTCTCACTCACACACACAGGCGGCGGCGGCGTCTGCGACGGCGACGGCGACGAGGACCGACGTGCGCGCTGCTTTGAGCTTTTGAGGCTGAGCTGTCTGCGAGAAGCAGCACGCAGGAGGAAAAAGCAAGTTGGTTCTGGAAATGGGCGCATCCCCAGCCGGACTCCCTGAATTTGTGAGAATGTGTGCGTGTGCCAGTGTGGGCGGATTCCTTCGAAGTGTGGCGAGGGGACGAACGCGGACTGTGGAGGATCAGAATGGCTCGGAAAGCAGGTTTAAAGCGAAGTGAAGATTCCGCTCGGGAGGGCTAGGGGGTATGAGCGCTTGCTCGTGCTCAACTTTTCTTTAGATTGGAGCTCTCTCATGAAGCAACCATGTGACGCTGTACATACTCTTTGTATGATAGAACGGAAGCTATTTCGGATTGGTTGCAGGATACGTGTAGGCGCTGTATTAGAGCGTGGGTTCAGAATCTGCAAAGGTCTAGTGTTACCAGTTTTCGTGTCAAATAAGCGCCATTTTGAGTGTAAAATGCTCAAATGCTAACACTATGAGATGTATCAGTAGACGCAAGCGGTATGGCTCGAAATAATGTATCACTTTAAGGAGTCTCTCTGTGCTGCCTCGTTGAATTGATATTATATCCTTTGACTCACCACACCTCTCGACAAGCTTCGCGCGTACTCGCCAGCAACAACGCTGGCTCCTGCTCGCTTCACAACAGCAGACCAGCATGCTCTCCGTGCACCACGACAGCACACACGACGAGAGCCACCACATCGCTACACCATCAACCCGTCAAACCGTGACCTTATTCTTATGTGCGGGGATCATCCAAATCCAGCAGCTTCCAGCGTACATCGAGACTCAGAACGTAGCACCAGCTGAGTGCGAGTCGACGCAAACGAGGACACGAACGAGGGCGGCGGGCACTGCGGGAGAAGTAACGTGAACTGGCCAAGTCAGCTACACACACGGACTGGTGTGCTCGTCGAGCTTCTACCTACACCTTCAAAACCAGCCACATTAATTCAGCGAGTTTTCACGGTGCTCCTCGCTAACAAGTGCACGATACAAGTGAGCGAGCGAGGAGGCCAAACTCAAACGAGCCAACGAGGCGAACGTTCGCCGTCGCCGCCGACCACCATGTCTCGCGATGGCAGCATGTCCCCTCTGCCGCTCTATCGTTCTGTTGAGGAAAGCAAACGAGGTCCCGAAAAGATCGCAAGCCAAGTCTCCGTTGCGATCAGGTCCCGACGATCGAGACTTCGCATGGCGTAGATCGCGGCGAAAGCGATCTTCGCACGACAACGGCCGCCAACCAACCAACCATGCTACTGCTGCTCGACGGACTTTGAGATGCTCGTCAAAGTACGTGGCAAGCAACCTGAAGATCGGAAGACCTGGAGTGCTGCCCTGAGTGCTCTCGCTCGTCCCTTGCTGCTCGTAGGCAATCACCACCTCTTCCAAGTCTGCTGCTATCGAAAGTAGACGTTCGACTTGGGGCCGTACAGCGTCCGCATGAGCGCAATGAACTCGTCAAAGTCCAGCGACGCGTTCTCGTCCGAGTCAAACTCGCGGTACAGCCGCTCGACGTCCTCCCTCGTGATCCCGCTCGGCGTCGCGTCGTGCGCCTTGGATTTGCGCGCCACCGCCTGCTCGGCCATGACGCGGGCGATGACATCGTCGTCGTCGACGCGAAGCGCCTCCATGAGCTCCTGGAAGCTCACGCCGCCGTCGCCGTTCTTGTCGAACACGCGGAAGATCTCGAGCAGCTCGCGCCGGTTCTCCGAAGACAGCGCTGCCGCCGTCGAGTCGCCCCCGCTGCCTCCTCCAGAACCGCCCGCCGAGTCGCCGTGCAGGTATGTGCGCACGTTGCCGACTTTCGCGAGCTTGAGCATCTCCTCGATCTGGTACTTGGTCGCGTAGTGGAAGCAGATCTCGAGCAGCTCCTTGAGCGACACATGGCCGTTGCCGTCCTTGTCGATCGCCTGGAAGACCGTGGTCATGTCGTTGTACCCGAGCTTCTCGAAGAAGTGCTTGTACTGCAGCAGCTCCTCGAGTGAGATGTTCCCGGAGCAGTCCTCGTCCATGGACCAGAACAGCCGGATGACGGCCATGACCTCGCGCACGCCGTAGATGCCGAACACCATCGTTCCTTTCTCCATCTCCACCTTGGCCTTCGCCTCTCGCTCGAGCTTGAGCTGGCCGTGCCCTTTGCTCTCGTTCGCCAGCTGGATCGCCGCCGGGTCGTCCGACGTCTTGGACTGGAACGCGAACGACGTGCGCTTGAACACGTTCCCGATGTTCGTGTTGAGCTCGCGCCGCTTCTGCTGCAAGTAGTCCTCCATGCGCCGCGCCTTCTGCTGCCTCTGCGCGCTCTGCCGGATCTTCTTGAGGTCGCTGCGGTGCGGACTGCGCTCGCCGTCTCGCATCGCGAGCAGCATCTTGCGCTTCGTCTCCTCGAGGTGCTCGCGCACAACCGCAGCGGCATCGCCGGTGTCTGTGGCGGTGGCCCACTCCGCCTCGAACGAGTCTTCTCGCTCGGCTCGCTCCTCCTCCGTTTCCTCCGCTACTGCGTCTTCATGGTCGGCGTGTGACGCAGTGGCGAGTGAGGCACCGCTCCCTCTGTGCGCACTCAGACGCGAGACGGGGGCTGTGGTCGGTCGGATGTGTGTCTGGGACGGCTCCTTCGCCGCCGGACTGCAGTACTCCTGCGCTCTCGTCAAGATCTGGTTGATCGCTCGCAGCTTCTGGAGCGATCCGATGGCGCTCTCGTCGCCGTCCTCTGCTGCTGTTGTGGAGCCGAGTGGTGGTGAGGTAGAGAGCTGCGCATCTTCATCTCCGTCGCAAGCGTTTCGGATGTGAACGCTGCTCACCGGCGCGTCAAGAACGCTTCCTCTCCGAACGGATCCCTTGGCGCTGCGGATCGGCGCGCAACTTGGTGCAGGCTTCCGCTTCGTGTGGCGTTTCACCTCCTCGACGAACTCGATATCCATCGAGCTCTTCCTGCGGTCGAGCGTGACCGACTGGCGTCGATGCAGAAGCGCTGGAGCACTCGCGCTGCCGTTCAGAGTATTGCTGTTTGAGGAGGAGAAGGTGATGGCTCCAGCTCGTACACCTCGCTCGCCTCCTTCCCAGCTGGGCTTGGACGGCCTGCGAACGCAGTCGCCGCCCACTTGGTTCGACACCGACAGCTTCTCGAGTTGCTGCTGAGCACGCTTCGTGTGCTTCGCCGGCGCTGTCTGCGGCCGCACCACGAGGTCGGACGCAGGGATGTGCTTCTTCAGGAACGCGGACGGCTCCAGAAGCTTCTCCAGATCAGCGGCTCCGTGGATGCTGCGCAGCTCTCCTCCGCTCGGGTGCTTCGTGCGCTGCTTGACCTGCTCCAGGTTCGCGTACATCTCGGCTGTCTTTCTCTCGAGCGTCGCGCGGGACTTGAACGCGGCTTCCGCTGCAAGATGCGCGGCCACGATCTGACTCTGCACATCCGCGACAGTGCTGCCACCGCCGCCCGCTGGAACGCCGCTGAGGCTGGTCGGGAACGTGATCGCGAGCTCCTGCTCGAGGTACGTCTTGTCCATCGTGAGGTCGTCCTGCTCGACGAACTTGGTTCGCTC
This sequence comes from Globisporangium nodosum, assembly GCA_023334105.1. Taxonomy (NCBI): domain Eukaryota; phylum Oomycota; class Peronosporomycetes; order Pythiales; family Pythiaceae; genus Globisporangium; species Globisporangium nodosum. The sequence continues at coordinate 13,420 of JAASGA010000494.1, forward strand.
GGCTGCTGCGAGCGACTGGTTCTTGTACTCGAACCTGTTCACACACAGCAGCGGCCCGACCTGCGCGAGGCTGTGCGTGCGCAGGTGGCTCCGCTCGGGATGTGGGTCCAGCTTGGTCAGCGGTTGGTGATTCAGCGGCGCATCAGCAGCCTTGAGATCAACAAGCGCGTCGTGCTGAGGCGATGTATCTGGTGCTGTGTCTCCCTCCTCGTCGTCGTCACCATGTTCGTACTCTGTCTTGAGCAAGTCAAGCTCCGGGTTCTTGCTGATGATGTGGTCAAGCAGGATCGTGTTCACGCGCTGCAGGTCCTTGACACTCTTGCGCGCCGTGTGCTCCTGGAAGAGCGTCTGCCGGCGCTTGTGCGCTTTCTCGAGCGGCGTCATCTCGAGGTCCTCGATGAGCTCCGCCACGAGCTGCGCGCGCTCCGCCTGGCGCTTCGTCTCGTCCTTGGCGAACTGCCACTTCCAGCGCCCGACGTTCTCCGCGTCGAAGAGCTTGCCGAGGCACGCGCCGTGCCAGCTCCACACGAACACGCGCATGTCGAGCGCGCACGTGATCACGATGTCCGGATTCTTCGTCACCTCGAGGCTCGTGAGGCCGTCCGAGTGCGCCTGCCACGCGTGGACAAGGCGGGCATCGTTGAGAGCTTCGTGCTTCGCGTGACGCCTCCCAGATGAGCTGGAGGCAGACGATGACGAAGCTGCAGAGCGAGGCGGCACGAAGCTGCGCTTCTTGGCAGAAGACGACGAGCCGAGCGAGAACCCGACTGCCTTGCCGCTCGCTCCGCCCTTCTTCTGGCCGCCCATGAACGCGGTCGCGGCAGCGAACGCAGCATTCGCCGAGGCGGCTTGCTGCGCTGCACGAGCCGCTGCAGTCGGTTGCTTGGAGGACGCAGACGACACGAGCGCAATCGACTTCTTCTTGGACTCGAGACGCCGTCGCGACAAGCGCTTCAGATCCTCCTGCGAGAGCTGGAAGCGCGGGTCGTGGTCGTCTCCCGAGAGCAGCGCCGCACGCCAGTCGTCCTGGGACAGCGTCGTGGGCTGATGTCTCTTGCTCGCTGCCTTCTGACTCTCCTCCGATGTCGCGTCCTTCATGTAGTCGCGCGTGAACATGGCCTTCGGGTGGTACCCGCGGCGCAGGTACTTACACTTGATCTCCGGGATCTTGGACAGCGACAGCCGCTCGATCATGCCGCTCAGGTCCCACACGCGCACCACTCCGCGCTCGTCGCCGGTGATCAGCAGGTGTCGAGCGTTCGCGTCGTCGAAGACGACCCGCATGGCTGTCACCGCGCATCCTGAAGGCTGCTGGCTGCTAGACGAGTGCCCAGCCGCACTCTGCGCACCAACTCGAGAGCTCTTCCGGAAGCGTAGCAGCTTCCGAGCCGCGAGCTCCGTCGTCTCCGTGATGAACGTCGGTTCTAGTTGCTGCTCGCTCGGCTCCTCTTCCTCGTCGTCTGCCTCCGCTACTGCTGACATGGTCACGCCAGGCTTCGTGTGTCGGCCGTTCGCTCTCGCTGCACCTCCACCCACACCGCCCCTGGCTCCAGTGGCTCCAGTGGCGTCGCGGTCGTTCGCGAACGAGTGCAGCAGCTTCCCCGTGTTGCAGTTGACCAGCGGCATCGCCGCGAAGAAGTAGACGCCGCCGAACGTGTCCGCGGCCAGCAGCACGGGAAAGTCGTCCCAGAACTCGAGCAGGTGCAGCTGGTGGCCAGACGGCGTCTCTGGATCCCGTTCGAAGTCGCAGTGCGCCACGAACGAGAGCGTCTCGAAGTCCCAGAGCGAGAGCGCACTTCCATCCGCACCGCTGCTGCTCTCGCTGGTCGGCTCCGAGACGATCGCGACGAGGCAGACGTGGAAGCCGTAGGCGCTGGCGGCGACGCCCCCCGGGATGTGCGTGAGTCGGCGCAGCACGGTCGTCTCCTTCGCGCCGCGCACCGCGTCCTGGTTCGTGTTGTCGTCGATGACGAGGATCGCACTCTCGTTCGCGTCGGTCGCGACGATGAGCTTGTTCACGGAGCAGTAGTGCAGTCCGACGATGCCGCACGCCGGCGTCGTCGTTGTTGCGGCTGTAGCTACCGCTGTATCGCTACTGCTAATCGCACCGTTGCTGCTGCTGTTCGCACCGCTGCTCTGGTTGGTGCCGTAGAACACCTCGCGGCACTTGCGCATCTGCACGAAGTTGAGCGCGTTGAAGACACCGAGATCGCCGCGCTCGGTGACCACGACCACCTTCCGGCAGTTGCGGTCCTGGACACACGAGAGCACCTCCACACGCGGCTCGGCGCCAGCAGAGCAGTCCGCACCGTTGTGCACGTTGCTACCGCCACCAGGGTGGTGCGTCCTGCTGCTTGCGACACCAGCACGAGGACGCGCCTTCGCGCCGTTCTCTTTGCTGCTCGGAGTGCCGCCTCCGATGTCCCCTACGTGCGTGAACTCGTCGAGACACGCACCGGATTCGCCGTCCCAGATGCTGCACACTGGCCCCGAGATGACGACGAACCTGTTGGCGTTGTAATGGTAGAACGCGCGCAGTGGGACCTCGTCGGCTTGCTGGACGCGCATGCTGCGGAACCGGTGCAGGGTGGCGGTGCCTGCGGTCGCGACCCAGAGATCGCGGCTGTGCGGGTGCATGCACACAAACGCCGTCGGCTCGAAGCGCGCGATGTGCTGGGACGGATCGATGGACTCGAGTTGGATCGCCTGGGACGCCGCTCCTCTTCCCCCTCCTCCTCCGCCGCCGCCGCGAGAAGCACCCGAGGATCCACCACCGCCAAGCGCGTTCGTGCGCGAGATGTCCCAGACTTTGAACACTCCCGTGCAGTCCGCGGTCACGGCGCGCTCGGTCTGGAACAGCGCGATCTGCACGCCCACGAGCGGCGCGCGGTGACCGGCGAGCCGCATCACGACCTGCCTCGACGCGATGTCCCAGCCGTACGCGTCGTACTCAAAGCCCGCGCTAAGGAGCAGGTCGTGGTGCGTCGAGTACACGAGCTGCTTGACGCCGTGGCTGTGCGCTGCGAGCGCGCCGCGCGGGCGGCAGTCGTGGAGGTCCCAGAGTTGGATGCAGCGCTGTAGGTCGCACGTCACGATCAGGTCGTGGTGCGGGATCTCGATGATGTCCATGACCATGTCCTGGTGCAGCACGAGGCGTTTCCAGAGCACCTTCGTCTCGAGGTCCAGGATCTTCCACACGTTGAGCACGAAGTCGTTCCCCGAGCTGAAGAGCAGGTCGGCCGTCTCGCAGAAGCGCAGCAGCAGCTGCGCGGTCGTCGTGGCGATCGTCAGCGGCTTGAGCAGCTCGAAGCTCGGGCCACACTTGGCCGCAGCGACCGCCGAGTCCGGCAGCAGCGCCGCGATCGGCAGCTTGCGCGACTCGTTCATGTTGTAGAACGAGATCGCGAAGTCCGTCGTGCTGAGCGCGAGGCACTGGTGCTTGAAGATGAACACGGCGTCGAGGATGAAGATGCCGCTGCCGGCGCCACCGTTCGCGTTCGACGTCGTGGACGGCACTCCAGAGCTCGTAGCTGACGTTGCATGAGCATGTCCACCGCCGCCACTGCCGCTGCTGCTTCCAGACATACGTGTGGGACTCAATCTGCCGCTCGTCCTACCCGCGCCGGCACCGCCACCACCAACGCCACCACCACCATTCGCGCCTTGAAGCCCCTCGTTCGAGCGTGGCGTGGCCGGGAGCATGCTCAGCGTCGACGCGCCGCCCACCTCGGCGACGAGCTTGCCCGCGATGTCGTACAGCTTGACGGTCTTGGCGGTGTTCTCGATCGCGAGTAGCTTCCTAAACTCGCCCGACCACTTGACCTTCTCGACGCCCACGCACCCATTCGCGGTCTTGATCGTGTGCCGCGCGCTGCGCACGTACCGGTGTTTGAGCCCCGCTGCCGCGGAGGTGGAACCCGCGCCGCGGGTCGTCGCGACCATCCCCGCGTCGACGCAGAACGATGTGAACTCGTCGAAGTCCATTGCGCCGTCGCCGTTGATGTCGATCTCATCGAAGAGGTCGACGAGCGCGCCGACGCTCGCGCGCTTGTCCGCGGGGCTGCTCCGGGTCTCGCGCGGGAGTCCCTGGAGCACGATCTCCACGAAGTCGCGCAGCGGGAGCCCGCCGCCGAGCTGCTTCTCACGCGCGCGGAACTCGTTCGCAACCGCCGCGAAGCTCGAGCTCTTGAGGCGCATGAGGATGTCCATGGCTGACGCTGCTACTGCTGCTCAAGCGCGAGGGAACCTCACGTGGTGCTCTCGCGAAGATCGGGCGACGGACATGCACGAGATGGCGAGCGAGCACCCGTCCCATTTTGGAACACTCTGCACTAGCGTAACCTTAACAGGCAGAGCAGGACTCTTGATCGCTGGACGAGTCATCCTGTGAGGACTTCCGGTGGGTCAACGGGTGCTCCACACCGACCGCCTCGATGCGATCGATGCCAAGTTCTTCGCGCAATTCTCGATCTGGAAGTGGAGGACGAGGACGCTCAAGGGAAGGGGGATTCTTGCGCGGGCGCTGATGGCGTCCCAACTCTGGTACTACTCAGCCGTCACGAGCATACCAAAGCTCATGATCGCGAATTGGCAACGAGCGCTGAACAGCTGCATTGTGCGAGCGCAAACCAAACCTAGCAAGAGTCCGCTGATGATCAAGGCAGAATGACTGTACAACCACCCGGAACTGACGACGCTCGGACTCCCAGACGTGGCGCTGTTCATCAAACGGCAGCGCATCAACCTCCTGCAACA
>JAASGA010000495.1:0-18139 GCA_023334105.1 Globisporangium nodosum
TGTGCTGCGGCTCGTGCAGTAAGCAGCAAGTGGTCATAGAGGCAGCTCGCGTCTGCGGGTGGCGATCAACAAGCAAGGCGGTGCGTTCAGTGCCGACTGCTGATCTTAAGCCGCTTGGGTCGTATCCCTCACAGATCCGCTCGCGGCCAGTCATCTTCACCAACTCGTGTCTTGGATCAGCTCGCTGTTCTCATCTACTGCGAACACGTCCGCCCCGCGTGACGGTATTGCTTCGAACACAACCGTCGAGTCGACGTGGATCCCGCGTTTGCTGTAGTAGTTCAACTCCAGGCGCTCGGTGAAGTCCAGTAGACTTGCCCTGGCGACCAGCGCGACGACGCAGCCTCCCCATCCTGCGCCAGTCAACCTCGCCCCAAACGCCCCCGCCTCCGTTGTGCACTCCACGAGCGCGTCAAGCTCCGGACAACTGCACTCGTAACTCTGCTGGAGGCTGCGGTGGCTCTCGAGCATCAGCCTCCCCAACCGGTCCGCGGTGCCGCCAGCTTCGCACGCCTGGCGGAAGGCGCGCACACGCTCTGCTTCCGACCACACGTGCTGCGCGCGCTGCTTGAGTCGGTACGACGTCGCTGCAGCCACCACGTTCTGCATCCAAGCAACCCGCCCGCATGTCAGCATTCGCCAAGCAGTTCCTGTGTTCACCAAGAGCGTCGTACCAACGCAGCAGGCGAGTCCGAGAAGAGCTCGTCGAGTGCGACCTCGAAGAACGTCTCGAGCTCCTCTCGCGTGTACGCGTCTTGACGGCAGTTCGCTTCTGCCAGTTCAAGCAGCTCGGCAACGTCTACCGGACGTCCGTGCAGACTCTCGAGCGCTTGGTGTACGTGTACCAACTTGTTCATCTGCCACACAGGAGACTGAGCTGAGCTGAGCTTGCTCTTCATCCTCAGCAGCAGCAGCAGCAGCACGCACCTCTCTCCACCCCTCCAGGTCGCACTTCCTGCCGATCATCTTGGTCGCCAGCGCGCACTCCACGACACGCTTGTTGAAGCGCGTGGCTGCGTCCACCGCTTTCTCCGCCACGACCGTGCTGTTCGCGACGACGAACGTCACTCTGAGTCTCTCGACGGGGATCCGGACGGGCGTCGCGGTCGGCGGCTGCGTCGCGAACGAGATGTGCAGCGCGGCTCCTTCGAGCGCGAGGCACGCGGCCGTCTGGTCCATCCCGCCGCCCATCGTGCCGACGCGCTGCTCCGCTCGTCGGCAGATCTCCGCCAGCTCTGCGCGCGAAGGAACGTCACGTGGGTCTACTGCGTACGCGAACGCGAGCGCCGCTGCGACCACCAGCGCGCTGGAGCTGGAGAGTCCGCAGCCGGCGGGGATCTCGCCGTGTACCAGCATCTTCACCAGCTCCGGCGTCCTACCGCCTGCACGCTTCTGGTGCTCCAAGATGCCGAGCATCCCGCAGAGTACGTAGTTCGTCCACGCGGTTCTCGGAGTCTCCGGACGTGGCAGCAGTGACGTCGACGCGTCATCATCGATCGGGAGTGTCACCTCCTCCACTGCGTCGTACGTCTCCGCGTCACTGTTGACGATCGTCACTTTGATGCTTGTGCTTCCGTTACTGCTGCTCCTGTAGCTAATGCCAATAGCGACGGCAACGGCGTGCGCGAGCGCCGCGGGCAGCACGTCGTACCCTTCGTAGTCCACGTGCTCGCCGAGCAGGTTCACCCGCCCGGGCACTCGCGCGACGGTCGCCGGTGCGCAGCCAAAGCGCTCTCGGAAACCCCGCGCCGCCTGCTGCGCGCGTTCTTCACCTTCGCGCTTCGTCATGGCGAATTCTGGCAGTATGACGAAGTGCAAACCATAGGATACTGTAGAGAACATGGCCAAGAGTGTGTGACCGGTTCATTGAGAATGGGATGAGATGCGAGTCCACACGGGAACCACGTTCACGGCAGTCGACGCAGACAGCGTTTGTGCTCGTGCAGCGAGCTGCTCGTGCCGCGCCTGCGGGTTCGATGTGATTACCGTTGGTTGGTGTTGCATCAGTGACAAAGCACCGAGAATGACGACAACACTACTGTAGCAACTGCAGCTACAGCAGCGACAGTCGGTGAACGCTTACTGCGGTTAGGCACGGACAGAAGAGATCGCACGCTTCGAGGTTGGTCATTGCGTCCGTTCTGCAAGACCTCGAGCTTATCGCGGATGTCGTACACAAAATCTTCAAGTCAAGGTCCGCAGGAACGTTGGACTTCCAAGGCGCTGGTGCAAACTTCGACTCGACCGACCGACAGGCAGTGCATCTCGTGAGTCTCGTAGCACATTCAGTGAAGGCACAAGCAAGACCATCTGAGGACCTGATGATGATCGTAGACTGGAAGTCCCAGGGTGATCGTTCGATCCTGAACTCTCGACGTCTCGCCTGTCTCGACAAAGTCAAAGAAGGGTCGACACGACTGGACGGATGAGTCTGAAGTAGTGAGCGAGTGAGGAACTCAAAGCTCGAATGCAGGCGACTGCAGTCGTCTTCGTTGTACTCGTCTCGACTTGAGACCACTTCTCGTCTCGAGTCTTCTCTGTCGAGCATTATGGTGTGTTCGTACTAAACAGCGATGACGTGGCCGTTCCTTATTAGAGTGCATACGTGTATCCTCCTGTATCATGATACCCTGTTCAAATCGACCGGATCACATCGCGTTCATTATCAAATTCAATCTGTATGAATGTATTCTCATGGAGTTCACTAATCAACTACTCATCTGCGTTGAGGTTACATAATCTCTCCTTCAGTTCACGAACACATAACTGCCGTGAAGACCAACATGCGCCGCTGGAGCTGCTGCGGCGTCGGCGCCGCGGCGCTGCTGCTGCTCGCCACGGGAAGCTACGCGACCACCACCACGTCTACGACGATCTCTACGACCATCACCGCCGTGGACGCGACCGCCGACCTCCAGTGGCTAGCGATCAGCGACGACTGGGCGGGCGTGCAAGCGCTGGCGCGGCAGGCGCTCGGCGAGGACGCCGCCGCCGCGCGGGCCGCGCTCGTGCAGCTGGGCGACGCGTTCTTCTACGGCGACGCGGCGCTGGGCGCGGGGCGCGTGAACGGCTCGCTGGCGCTCCGGCTCTTCGCGCGCGCGGCGGACGCGGGCGACGCACATGCGCAGTTCCACGTGGGCGTCGCGCAGAGCTACGGGCTCTGGGGCGTGGCGCGCGACGAGCCGGCGGCGCTGCTGAGCTACTACTTCGCGGCGCTGGGCGAGTCGACGGCGGCCGCGCTCGCGCTCGGCGCGCGCCACCAGCTGGGCGTCGGCGCGCCGCAGAACTGCGAGAGTGCCGTGCGCTACTACGAGGTGGCGGCGAACCGTGCTGTGCAGCTGCGCGAGGCGAACGCGAGCCAGCCGGCGATCTACGACCTGCCGCACCGCCGCCTCAAGACCGTCGCGGAGACGCAGCACAAGAAGAACACGCCGACCGACGCCGCGATCGTCGACTACTACCAGTTCTCGGCCGACAAGGGCGACCCGGAGGCCACGCTGAACCTCGCGACGCTCTACTACTACGGCGCGCGCGGGCTCGCGCAGGACCTGCCGCGCGCCGCCGCGCTCTTCCACAAGGCCTACGAGCTCGGCGCCAGCGGCGGCGCGTTCCACCTCGGCCACATCTATAACCACGGTATCGGCGTGCCGGCGAACAACGCGACTGCGCTCAAGTTCCTCCAGGAGGCGTCGAGCGAGGGCAACACGCAGGCGCTCAACGAGCTCGCGTTCATGCACCTGCACGGCCGCGGCACGGCGCGCGACGTGCGCCAGGCGACGTCGCTCTTCCAGAGCGCCGCCAAGCAGGGCAACATGGAGGCGTTCTACAACCTCGGCGTGCTCCACATGCAGGGCCGCGGCGGCGGCGCGAGCGCCGGCCGGGATCCGGAGTACGAGGTCGCGCACGGGTACTTCCAGGTCGCGGCGCACCAGGGCCACACGATCTCGAGCCACAAGCTCGGCCACATGAGTCTGCACGGCATCGGCACGACACGCTCGTGCAAGAACGCAGTCGACGCGTTCAAGCTCGTGGCGGAGCGCGGGCCGTGGGACCGCATGCTCTCGCGTGCGTTCCAGGACTTCCGGAACCAGGACTACGAGGCGGCGTTTCTCAAGTACGCGGTCATGGCGCAGCAGGGCTACGAGATCGCGCAGCACAACGCCGCGTACCTGCTCGACTCGGGCTACCTGACGCCGTTCTCGCTCGCGCCGACGCCGCACGAGCAGCCGGAGACCGCCGCCGTGGCGATGATGCTCTACAAGCTCGCGGCGCTGCAGGGCAACGTGGACGCGAACCTCAAGATCGGTGACTTCTACTACTACGGCAAGGGCGGCCACGCGGTCGACTTCGCGCGTGCGAGCGCGCACTACTCGCTCGCGAGCAAGCGCGCAAACGCGCAGGCCATGTTCAACCTCGGCTTCATGTACGAGCACGGCATCGGCGTGGACCAGGACTTCTACCTGGCGAAGCGATTCTTCGACAAGGCTCGGGACGCGCACAGCGACGCGCACGTCCCTGTCACGCTCGCGCTCTGGAAGCTCAAGGCGCACACGTTCTACGCGAGCTGGCGGCGCGCGTGGGACATCTCCGTGGGCAACATCGAGGCGCCGCCGCCCGCGCCTCCTGCTCCGCAGCCAGCCGCCGAGCCTGAGGCGTCTGGTGGCTCCGAGGCGGAGGCGAAGAGCTACGTGGAGTCGCTCCTGCGCAAGTGGTGGCCGAGCATCGTCTCGGGAGCGGACTCGACGACAGGCAGCAGCAGCTCGGAGACTGCGCTGGGGAACTGGCGCGAGGTGGTGAACCAGGCGCTCGAGTCCGACGACTTCCTCATTCTCCTGCTCATGGTCGCGCTCGGCGTCGTGCTCTACATCCGATCCGAGCGCCACATCCTCGGCGACCCGATGCCGCCACCACAGCAGCAACAGCAGCAGCAGTGAGCTCCAATGCCGAGAGTTCGCTTAAGAAGGAGGCCAATCGCATGTATAACACCGCCGGTCTACTGCTCATGCGTCTGCATGAGCGCTTCGAGCATCCGCTTCTGCGTCTCGAGCATCTGCTTCATCTGCGAGAGTTCGTCACGGAGCGCGTCGACGCTCTTCTGGAGCTCTCCGCTCTCTCGCCGCAGCTCCTTCACTGCTTCGACCACGACCGGCACGATTCGCGCGTACGCGACGTACTTGAAGCCGCTGGCGTCCTGGACGACCACCTGCGGGAGTACGCGCTCCACCTGCTGCGCGAGGAGCCCGAGCTCCCGGTCGCGCGAGAAGCGCTTCTCTGGGAACGCGGCTACGCGATAGGCGTACTCGACACCTTCGAGTGCGCTGATGAGCTCCAGCGCGCCGCGGATCGGCTCGACGTCCTGCTTGAAGCGCGCGTCGGAGGCGTCCACGTAGGCGCCGGAGCCCATGACCTGTCCGTCCACTGTGATGCCCGAGCCGAAGAACGCGTCGAGCTCCACGAAGAGCTCGCCGTCCACCTCCATGCGCTCGACGCTCGTGAGGTTCACGTTGCTGATGTGGCCGCCCACAATCTCGACGTGGCGCAGCTCGCACTCGGACATGTCAATCGAGCCCTGGATCACCTCGGCGCGCAGCTTGTGTGCGGTGAGCGTGCCGGTCGCTGCGTCGAACGCCAGCGTGTCGTGCTGCGCAAGCTCACCGCCCTTGCCGTAGAATGCCACGAAGCCGGCCCTCTGGCCCGCGACCTGCATGCTCTTGGCCGTGAGCTTGACGTCGCCGAAGTTGAGGTCGTTCGCAGCTTCGAAGCTCGTGACGCCCGTCATCACCGCCGTGTCGAACGACGACGCGGTCAGCGCGCGCCAGCTCGAGCCGTCGAACAGGAAGATCGCGGCCGAGCCGGGCTTGACGCTCACCGCGCCAGTAAGTGTTTGTTCGTCCTCGTTCTGGACCACGAGGAGTTGTCCAGCGTACGCGGCGTCCGTGTCCACCTTGACGGTGTTCGCGGCCGCCTCGCCATCATCTGTGATCTTGACATAGCTGTGCGAGCTCGGGATCAGGATCTCGGCGCCCGCGGCGATCTTCGCGTGCGAGAGGACGACTTGCGCCTTCGAGACGAGCGCGCCGCTCGCGACGATCTTGCCGCTCTCGGTCGTCATGATATCGCCTCGGGTGACCACGTTGCCTTCGTTGTCGATCGAGATGATGCGCTCGTCGCGCCGTCCGAGCGCTTCGAGCAGCCGGAACGGGTGCATGCGCTGCTGCTGCTGGCTGGAGAGGTCGAACTCGAGCAGCGCGCCACCAAAGTGCGCGTTCGTCGACAGGACGCGCAGTGAGGCTTCGTTCGTCGCGTTGTTACGAACGCTGAAGCCGCCGTCCTGCACGACCAGCCCGCCTGACGTCGTGAGCTCGCCCTCGATGTGTGCGCCGCCAGACTCGACGTGAAGTCCTCCAGAGGTGATGGTCTGACCACCAGACTTGATCCGGACGCCGCCCGCCTCGACCTCGAGACCTCCGGCGTGGATCACCGCTTCCCCTGTAGCCTTCACTTGGAATACCCGAACGTCGTGCCTGCCCTTGGCGAGGAGCAGCACGTCGTTCTCGACATCCGAGTGCAACTCCAGGACCCCGGACGAGCCGATCCCTGCGGCGCCGGTCTTCGGCTGCCGAGCGACGTCGAGAGCAGGCAGCTTGGCAGACGACGACGCGAACTTCGCGTGGCCGTCGCTGACGCGGATCGAGCCCGACTGCAGGTTGAGCGCGCCGTTGTGGATCGCTAGCGCGCCGTTACGGACCGTGATGCCACCCGAGAGCACCTGGATGCCGCCTCGCTGCACCTTTACGCCTCCGTGCTGCACCTCGAGCCCACCGTCATCGATCACAGTCGTGCCTGACCCGCTCACTCGAAAGACAGACCCGCGAGGTCCGAGTAGCCGCATGAAGTCCGTGCTCACGCTCTCGGCGTGCATCTCCAGTAGCAGCATCGCGTCGTGCTTCGCGGCGCCGTCTCTCGCGGTCTGCTGCATGCGGATCTGTGCGTCCTTGACGCGGATGTCGGCGTGGATCATCGAGAGGCTGCCGCCGTTGCGGATCTGCGCCTGGCCGCTCTGAAGCACGAGGTCGCCCTCCTTGACGAGAAGCGAGCCGGAGTGCAGCATCGCATCGCCGACGCCGTTCACGCTGAACACCGCGCGGTTGTCGACGTCCGCCTTGATGAGGTTGAACTCGGCGGACTTGGCACGCTTCGCGCTTACGCGGAGCACATTGCCCTTGAAGAACGGCCCCGTCGACGGCGCGACGAGGATGTCCTCCTCGTCCTTGTTGTTTCCGCAATTCTCGCCGTAGTAGCCGTCCTGGCAGGTGCACACCCCGATGCGCTCGTTGCAAACGCCGCGGCCGCTGCACGCAGCGTACTCCTTGATATTCGCGTCCGTTGTACTCTGGAACACGCACGAGACTTCGCCACCGGCGCGCGCGGGCGTGGCACTCGTCGAGTCGCACCAGAAGTCGCTCGACGGCGGGTTCCCGTTGTGGTGGTAGAGGTTGTTCATGACGGGGTAGACCGGGAACGCATGCAACGTGATCGCGAAGACTGCGCGCGACGGCTCCTCGTACTCCACCCTCGTGCAGCTCTACAGTACCGACGCGAGGACGACCGCATACACACAGGTCAGCGAACACAAGACGGCTAGGCGTAGAGTGCTGGTCGACACGGATAGAGCTCGCACCACTTCGCCAAGGTTCTGGAAGCGCCGGAAGATGTGCGTGCACGCATCGCTCGTGATCCCTTCGAGCGGCGCCTCGAACTCGACCGAGTGCGAGTGGAACGTGAGCACGAACTTGCCTTTCAGCGCCGCACCGTTGCTCGCAGCGATCGTCAGGCTCAGCTGCTTCTCTCGCTTTCCCGTCTCGTCCGGGTCGAATCCATGCGGACACATCTCTGCAGCATTCGGTCATGCAGTGAGTAAGACCACAGCCACCACTTCCTTCAGCTCCGAGACGCACTCTTGCTGCAGTCGCCGCCATCATAGCCCCACTGGCAGTTGCACACGCGCTCGCCCAGGCGGTTGAGCACACACGCGCCGTGCAGAGAGCACTGATTGGGGAAACCGGGACATGCCGCGTTCGCATCTGCTGCTGAGGTGCCAGCGTGCTGGTTTTGCGAGGAGGAGGTCAGCGCGTGGGCGGCGAGCAGCGTCGCGAGCGAGCGCAGCAGAGCGAGGCGCATGATTGCTACGTGGGATTTGTCAGTGTTAGGTGGCACTTGGCGACTCGGAAGGTAATCTTGAAAGGTCGTTTGCAAAAGATACACTTTATGTGACCACATCGATGTTCAGAATGGCTACATGTAGCCATCTTTGTATGTTATATTACCAAAGTAGCCATGTTGTCCACCATCGCATGTCTGGCATGATCCCATGCACAAGGGCTCTCAGGTTACTCACTCCAGGTTACTCAGGTGGAGGAGTTGCGCTCCACCATTCGCGAAGTCGCCGCGCAGCACCAAGAGCTCTCGAAGACGTCCTTCCTGTCCCCAAGCACCCAGAACCGAAGCTCGCAGAGAGCAAGCCAGAGCATCAAGCATGCCGAACGTTCGCCTCGCTGCCTTCCTCCTTTGCGCTGCCGCCGCGACGCTTCTACCACCGGTCGCGGGGCTGCTCTCCAAGACGGACTGCGCGGACTTGATCGCCTGTCCTGCCGAGTTCGCCCCCGTGTGCGGCAGCAACGGCGTCACGTACGGCAACGCGTGCGAGCTCGAGATGGTGGCGTGCAAGGCGAGAGACAAGAAGCTCAAGGTGTTCGCCTCGGGTCCGTGCTGAAGCGACGCGAGCCCTTGAGCGTTGACCTCAGCAAGAGCAGAGCCAAGATGCATCGTACGATTCGCGTTAAGTGCGTTAGTATGTTAATCGTAACGGACGCCCGCGTACGTGGCGCGTGTCCGTTTCTAAACGCGGCGCCTTGGCGAAGTATCCATCACCGCCGTCGTCGTATCCTTCACCGCCGCCGCCGCAGCTAGGCGCCATTCGCATTTCTCCCCGCTCTACCTCTCACTCTCGACACGATGAAGATCCAGCGGACCCTCCGCGTCGTGCTCGCTAGCGCACTCGCGCTTCTTCTGCTCGTGACTCCGACGACGCAAGCGCAACCTGATCAGCCCGAACAACCCGAGCAAACATCACAGCCCGAACAACCCGAGCAAACATCGCAGTCCAAGCAACCCGAGTGCGTGGCGGGGTGCGTGGAGGAGTACGCCCCCGTATGTGACGAGAACGGCATGCTGTACTCGAACAAATGCTTCTACGACTACGCCGCCTGCCTGCAAGGTATTGTCGATCCCCCGGAGCCGATCCCTTTGAAGGGCGACGAGAACTCGTGCCCGAATGAGGGGCCGCTCGGAGGCGTAGCGAGCATCGACGAACCCTCGGAGGAACCGTTCTCATGGCCGCCGATTGAGGACGACGGCTCCTCCAGCTCGAGCGGTTCGAGCTTCTCCTCGTCATCTGGCGACGGCGACAGCGAAGGCGACAACGGCGAAGACGATGATCCTGTGTATCAGCTGCCTCCGAACGTGGTGATCGACGACGACGCGCCTTCAGCAGCAAATTTCGTCCCGGTCACACCGGCTCCAACGGCTTCGGGGCCAGTTCAAGTGGTCGACGACAGCGATAGCGGCAGTGGCGACGAGGAGGTGATCGGAGGCACCGCGGATGTGAAGCTTGACGAGGACATGATCGGTGGCACCGCTGATCTAGATGTCGACGATTTCCACGAGAGTGCCAAGTGGGAAGGCGACGACAACTCGAGCTCGAGCTCGAGCTCGAGCTCCGGCAGCGGTGATGGCGAAGTCGACGACGATGGAGCCGATGATGACGGTAGCAATGGCGGCAACAGTGCCAATGCTGCGTGCGAGATCATGTGCGCAGACGTCTTCGACCCGGTGTGTGCGTCCAACAACGTCACATACAGCAACCGATGCAAGCTGGCGGTCGCACAGTGCCAGGACCCGAGCGTGGAGCCGGCGTACAGGGGCGAATGTGGGTCGAACGAGCTGCCGACGCCAGATCTGTGCGCCTTCGAATGTCCGATGACGGACTCCCCCGTGTGCTCGGCAGACGGCCACATCTACACCAACCAGTGCACGTACAGTAGCTCGCTGTGCCGCGACCCGACTCTAGGCGAGGCGACCGCGGAGCTGTGCCCCCATGACCAGTGAAGTGTCAAAAAGGACGAACGCTGCGCGGCCGAGCTTCTACAGCCAGCCGCGCCAAGTGACGCTGCACGTGACAGTCGGAGTGAGAAGTACGAGCGAGCACTGGTATTGCTAAACAAGTCAACCACAGAGATCCTTCACGGCTTCGTGGTCGTTGCAAGCAGCGCGAAGACGCCATTGACGCTGATCCACTGACTACTGTAGCTACCAGAAGGCGTACAGCAGAAGTGTTGATCATGTTCATCGAAGTCTGCTGCGTGGAGTACGAGCTCTCTGGTCACGCGTTCTTCCTACGGCGTGAGGTCGCGGACGCAGGACTTCAGCTCGGGGCACGGCGCGTTGAAGCACGCCACCTGGTGCCTCACGCACAGCTCGTTTGCGCCGCAGTTGGACGCATCGCAGAGGTCCGCGCAGTAGACAAACGGCTTGCTCACGCCGTCGTCGTTCTTGAGGCAACTCTGGTACTTGTCGCAGTAGAGGTTGCCGCAGAGCGCGCGGTCGGTCGGGCACGCCTTCTCGACAACGATTCTCAACTCGCCGCCGCGCTTCTTCGCCTTGCACTCCGCGACGGAGAACCGACACACGTTGGCGTATGTGACGCCGTTAGTGCCGCACACCGGCTGGTAGTTCGATGGGCACACTTGCTCGCACTTGCTGTCGGCGGCGGCTGTCGCTGCACGGAGCTGTCGAAGTTCGTCGGCAGAGGACACAACGAGAGCGGCTGCAAGCAGCATGGTTGTGAGGAGCGCGTTCATCGCGTCGAGGATGTTGGGAGGTGCGGCGACTTCTTGTATGGGGCGCGGCGAGGAATCGGAAGTGGTTACTGGCCTCCGACAGCAGCAGTCCGATGCTTGCAACGTGCACGACAGCGTTGGAGTTAGCAATGTCCGTCCTAGTGCAGCTGCTGCGCTCTCCCGCTTATAGACCCGAGGCGTTCTTCCTGCAACTCTCACACATCCAGCTTACACACTCGGCGACTTCATCGGACACTCACTCTGAGAGACAACCGTGAGTCGTCCGTGCGCGCGGCAGTTCGCTTCGTCGAACGTGCACAGGTTGCCGTACGTGACACCGTCCGAGCCGCACACCGGGTCGTACTGGCGCGTGCAGAACATCGTGCACGAATCGTTGTTATCTACAGAGCGGACCGATGGCGCCTCCACGACGAAGACTTCATCAGACCCGGAGAGCTGCTTGTCGATCTTGTCCGGGCTGCCAGTCGATGGTGCTTTTGTCTCCGTTGGGCTGGTGGTGACGTCAGTGTCGTCTTCCTCCGGCTCATCCACGCATGCAGCGGTGTAGGCGATCGCGAGCGTCTTGTTCTTGCATGCCGCGACGCCGTAGACGCAGAAGTTAGTGTACGTCTTGCCGTTCGTGCCGCACACGGGCGAGAGTGCGTCGTTGCACTTGGCCTCGCAGCGCGTCGGCGATCGGTTGGGCGCGTCTGGGCGAATGGTGGCGCGCAGCGAGGCGAAGCTGACGCCTGTAGCACCGTTAAGGCTGCACGCGAGTAGCACGGCGGCGACAGCGAAGAGTGAGCGCATCGATGTGTTCGCGAAGTGACGCGTCTTGAGGAATGCGCTAACTATTCTCGAGTCGCCGACGAGTCGAGCGTGAAGGCTCCTGGAAAGGTCGAGAGAAGGGTAGGCGGTGGTGTCGACTCTGGATGTGGCCGTGATCGAGAAACCGAGAGCGAACGAGTCTCTCGCAGACTGGACATACGCATCACAGAAGCAATGTAAACTCTGTGGTGTTGTCCATGTTTGTGTTCGAGCTGCTACCTTGACCGTGGTGTCGGTCTTCCTGTCGGATCGATGCACACTGCAACTGGGAAACACGGTGGGGAAGAGCATGCTGCAGGCTCGAGCTGGCAGGAGAACCCGGACGGGCAGCGCGCTGGGTCGCAGAAGTCTGCGCAGCGGTAGCCAGGGTTTACAGGAACACACTGCTGGAACTCTGCGCACGCACTCTTGTCCGTTGGTGTGCACTGCTTCGCTGTTGTTGCTGCTACTCCTGCTGCTGCTGCTGCTGCTTCTGTCGCTGTCGCTGTTTGCATCGTGACACCGCCAAGCGGCGATGTCAGCTCTGCTGGATCTATGCAGCGCACCACCGGGCCGTCGCAGCCCGCCGTGGTCGCATCCACACGCTGTTCGCGGATGCACAGCAGGTTGTCTGGGCAGCGGCGCGGCCAGCAGCCGTCTCGACACACGATCTCGCCAGCCAGGCGCATGCAGCGCTTCGGGGGCTCGCACAGCGACGCGCACCTTGGGTATATCGCCGCGAACTGGAGCTGGGCGTGAGCTGGCGGGCCGATTGCAGCGCAGAGCAGACTCGCGACTGGAAGCAGACGCCGCCGCATCGAGTGGCCATGTACACGATCGCTGCTCATGAGGTAGCGACGAGTTGTCGACGAGGGAATACAACGGAAATAGACAGCAAGGCAAAGAATGGCGGAAGGCGGCGGCGGTAAGGCGAAGACGAGCGGTGAGAAGCAAGCATGGATCGGTGTTGGACCAGTGCCAGGAGCATGTCGATGTCAAAGGAGCAGAGGTCCTAGGCAGCCTAGATACTCTCACTGTACATCACTTTTTGTCAACTGAATCGGGACGAATACTCAAAAGAATCATATACTCAGATATACTCAGATGCACTTTTGAATGATGAGTGTTGTTCGTTCATCAGATCATGAACAGATCCTGTCAGGATCCGAGACGACTCGCTCACTTGCGAACTCGCGCGCTGCCTCCCCGAGCTCCTTCCTCGACCCCTTCCTCCTTCCTCCCGCCCGCGACACCATGGAGATCGTGGCGCTCAAGAACCGCCAGTCGGGCATGGTGCTCGACCACTACGCCGGAAAGCGCATCGAAGCCTACAACAACAACGTGAGCAATCGCCACCACCAGTGGCGCCGCACTGCCTGTCGCGACAGCACGTGCGTCACGTTCACCAACGTCGGCACTGGCGAAATGCTCGCTCACTACGCCGGACAGCGCGTACAGACGCGCGCCGGCCGCGTCGACGAGAACTGCATGTGGGAGGAGCTGTGCGTCGACGCCGTGGGCTTCAGGGCGCTCCGGAACCGCGCTACCGGTATGCTGCTCGACCACTACCGCGAGCAGTCCGTCCAAGCCTATAGCGGCGAGGACGACCACATGAGCCAGCACTGGCAGCTCCTGGACCTCCGCTCTCCAGCGTGTCGCGGGTTCAATGACGGTGATAGCCAGTGCGCTGTGCTCGAAGTCGACACGTACGACATCGTGGCGTTCAGGAACCTCAAGACCGGCATGGTGCTCGACCACTACGCCGGCGACCGCCTTGAGGCGTACACGAGCGACTTGTCGAACCGCAACCACCAGTGGTACCGCATCCCTGTAGGCGACGGCTGCTTTGCGTACAAGAACGTGGCGACAGGCAAGGTGCTCGAGAACTACTACGGCGAGTCCGTGCAGGCGTTCTCGACGCTCACGCACCTCCCGAGTCACCAGTGGCGAGAGGTGGACGCTGGCGACGGCTCCGTGCTGCTGCTCAACTGCATGTCCGCGAAAGCGCTCGACCACTGCCACGAGCTGTCGATCCAGGCGTGCAGCAGCATCGCCATCGGCGCCACGATGCAGTGGAAGCTCGTGTGGGTGCGTCGCGCAGCGTAGCGCAGCAGGTCTCTCCCAGCGCATCGCAGTCAGTCGATCCAATCGAGTCTATCGTCTCTAACGGCCGCTCTTCTTCTCTCCCTCATCTAGCTCGAGAACTGCTTCGCCGCAAAGCCCTGCTCCTCGAACTCCTTCACGCTGCCCTCCTTGCCGACGACGACCGTGTTCGACGCCTGCGGGCTCGCGAAGTACCGCTGCGCCACGTCCACGAGGCCTGACCGCGTGAGCTCCAGGTACTGCTCGCGCCGCGCCTGTCGCATCTCGTTCGAGATCCCGCGCAGGAACGCCATCCGACCGGTCGCCGACGGCGACTTGGGCGCGTCGATGCCCGAGAAGATGGACAGCAGCGCCTCCTGCACGTCGCGGTCGCTGAAGCGCCCGTCCGCCGCCCACGCGAGCGCGTTGTCGTACGCCGTCAGCGTCTTCCACGTGTTCGGGTCGTAGTGCGAGCTGAGCGAGAAGTAGCCCTCGCCCTGGGCCACCCCCGAGCCGTACGCGCCGCCCTGCTCGCGCACCTGCTGGTGCAGGTAGCACGACGACATCATCTGCGCCAGCACCGTCAGCGGCACGTGATCCGCGTGCGCGAACGACACGGACGGCAGCGTCCGGACGTTGAAGTTGACCGAGATCGGGAACCCGAAGTAGCTCTGGGGCGACGCCAGCGTCGGGACCGCAAAGTCGCGCGAGAGGCTGCTGCGCGGCGCGACGCGGTCCGCGTTCGCCTCGAGCGGCTTGAGCAAGTGCGTCTCCAGCGCCGCCGCCACGCGCGCGCGCAGCTTGTCCTCCGTCACGACCGAGAGGCGCATGTTCTCCGGCACGAACGCGATCTGCGCGATCTCCTGCAGGATCACCGCGAGCCCGCGGAGCTCGTCGTCCGAGCACTGCGACCACTTCTGGAGCTGCTCGATCTGCGTGAGCCCGCTATACATCTCCTGGTACACGCCCGCGGCCGTGAGCCCAACGCGCGAGCGCACGCCGGCGAGCGACGCGCCGGACGACGAGATCGAGTTGCTCGCGTTCGACGCGCTCATCTGCAGCAGGATGCGCAGCTGGTTGAGGTTCTCCGGCGCCAGGAACTGCGTGTCCGTCATCAGTGAGTGCAGCACCTGCAGCGTCTCCTCGACTTTGTGCGGCAGGCACATCGAGCCGAGCAGGATCGCCTGCTTGGACTCGTGCTGCGCGTCGAACAGCGACGGGTTCGCGATCGCCGAGCACGAGATCCCGCCACTGCAGTTCTGGATCACGGTCGGGAGCACGTCGTACGCCAGCTTGGACGTGCCGAGCGAGCCGAACACGTCCGTGAACAGCGGCAGGTACAGCTGGTACTCGAGCGGCAGCGACTCGCTGATGTCGAACATCAAGCGCAGGTACGAGATCTCGTTCGTCGTCGGCACGTGCACGAACTCGATCGCGACGTTCTTGCTCCCGATCGGGTGCAGGTCCGAGAAATCGAAGTTGCGTTCCTCCCGCACCGGGATGTCCGCGAGCGTGAGGGTCGGCAGACACTCGACCGGCTGCTCCTTCTGCTGGTGGGCCTCGAGCTGCTTCGCGACGTGCGCGATGCGGTCCAGGTCGGCGTTGCTCTTCTCGAGCAGCTGCGCCGCCAGCGCCTGCCGTTCGCGGTTCTCCTGGTCCTCGACGTACGTCTCCTTCGGCTTCATGAGCAGATGCACTTCCTTCGTGGCGTCGGTCATGATGTACTTGCGCACGTAGCTCTCGAGGAACCGCGGGTTCGCTCCCATCTCCTCCTTCAGCTTGGACAAGATCGGGTTGATCTGCAGGTTGTCGATCAGGTCGCCGCGGTGCGTCCACACCGAGCTCGAGCCGTGCATGAGCGTGAGCCCGAAGTTGCCCACGATGTGCTTCAGGCTCAGCTCCAGCTGGTGCAGCAGCGCGTCCACGCGCTCCGGCTCAAACCCGTGCTCGAGCACCTGCGCGTACGCCTGCTGCACCGCCTCCTTGATCTGCGGGATCGTCTCCTCGCCCTGGATGCCCTCGACTCCGACTCCGAACGTGCAGTAGAACGTCGATGTGTCGAAGCCCGTGCCGACCGCGAAGTCCTGCGCCAGGTTCGAGTCGATGAGCGCCTTGTAGAGCGGCGACGAGGGACCGTTCGTGAGCAGGTAGCCCACGATGCGCATCACGAACGTCTGGAACGGGTCCGTCGAGTCAATGTCGACGAACTTGGACATGCAGAACTTGGTGTTCGGGTCCACGTCGCCCGCCTGCGTCATGTTGCTCGCGGGGCCGGCGATCACCTGCAGCGGCACCGTGGAGGAAGCGCCCTCGGGCTTGAAGATGTCGAACGCCGCGCTGTCCACGCGCGTGGCCGCCGACTCCGCGCTGAACTCGAAGCGGCTCAGGATCTGCTCGTTCAGGTACTGCAAGTGGTCTGCGAGCGGCAGGTCACCGTACGAGTAGAAGCAGCAGTTGGACGGGTGGTAGTGCTTGGCGTGGAACGCGCGCAGCTCCTTGTACGTGAGCTCGGGGATGTGCTGCGGGTCGCCGCCGCTCACGTGGCCGTAGATCGTGCCGTCCATGAGCGCCTGCTGCAGTCGCGTGCCAAAGATGTTGTTGCTGTCCGACATGACGCCCTTCATCTCGTTGAACACCACGCCCTTGTACGCGAGCTCGCTCTCGCCGTCGCCGCTGCCGGCGTCCGCGATCTCGAGCCGGTGGCCCTCCTGCAGGAAGTCGTACTCGTGAAGGTTGGGGAAGAAGACGGCGTCGAGGTAGACCGAGAGCAGGTTCTTCCAGTCCTTCTCGTTCGCGGTCGCGAACGGGTACATGGTATGATCGCTCGCCGTGAGCGCGTTCATGTACGTGTTGAGGCTGCGCTTGAGCATGTTGAAGAATGGGTCGCGCACGGGGAAGCGCTGCGAGCCGCACAGCACCGTGTGCTCGAGGATGTGCGCTACGCCGTTCGAGCTGCGTGGCGGCGTGCGGAACATGGCGGCGAACACGTTCGTGGCGTCCGCTGCCTCCACGTGCAGGTAGCGCGCGCCCGTGGCCGCGTGCTCGAGCTCCAGCGCCGTCACGCTGTACTCAGGCACGGGCGCTGTGCGCCGCAGCGTGAAGCCGTGCAGCTCGTCGCCCACGCGCAGCGCGGCGCTAGCAGCTGCGGCGCCATTTCGCGCGAACCGCGGCTGCGCGGCGGAGGACGCGGCGGTGGAGAGCAGACGGCGGCTGCGCGCTGCGGCAGCCGAGAGTCCGCGGCGCAGCATCTTCCTGCTGAGCTCTGGAGCGAATCCGAGAATGATGCAGCGCTTTTGGTGGTCAAGTGGAGAGTGGACATGTGTATTTGAAAATAGTATGTGAGAAGGACGAATCGGACTTTAGAGAGTGTTACCCAGTAAACTGGAGAGCGTGTTTCGTGGAATTGCGCTGATGGCACTTCGACTCTTGTACTCGACAGTGCACTCACTCACTCGCCGATTGTCCGCGTTCGGGTCGGATGCGGTCGGTTGCTTCCGAGCTTTGTCTCTTCTTGCTGGTGCTGATTAGTATCGTCGCAGTCGCGATCGCGAGCGACCTGGTGGCCGAAGATCGCAGAAGCGCCTGCCACCGCCAGCGTCGAGCGTGCACCATGGAGTACAACCCCGTGTGCGGTTCGGACGGGATAACCTACGGCAACATCTGTGCGCTGCACCAATCGAGGTGCGATCAGCCGAGTCTGAAGATGCGTCGGCGCGGTGAGTGCTAGAGTCGACATGACAAGCACGGTCGACTCGGATGAGCAAGGGAGCAAGCAAGAGAGGAAGCGCGAAAAACAATCTTGGCTCCGCTCAAGAAGAAACATAGCTTGGTGCCAGTTGCGCGGACACTGACAGCTCGTGCTCAAACAAACCCAATACGATCGATCGCTCCGTTCATATCGATTCACATCTGCAGCGTTGTTGCAGAAATTTGATATCATCGCATAACCATCGCTACGGGCAGTGACACTGTTGCCCCAACCTGCTGTATGTGTTTCTTGGCACACACAACATAAACGAATGAGTTTAGATGCCAGACATCCTCAGAACCACAACCATCTTGGATTGAAAGGCCTCGCATCGACGGTGCTGTTGTCGATATCGGCAATCTCGAAGCAAGTAGTTCGTGACAACAAACGTCGAAAACGGTGTCAAAGCGATGACAAAAAGCTTCGGTCACGAGCTGCCAAGATTCTATCGATAAATTGTTTCCTCTCCCTCGTGAGCATGCACACGAGCGATCACTCGCTTACTCTTTCGTCAAGAGAAAGCCATGAGTTCTCTCGCGCGCGTGGGGACTACTACTCCTTGAAAGACAAAAGCTTGCATCTTTTTGCACGAAACTCGCGTGAA
>JAASGA010000496.1:0-18137 GCA_023334105.1 Globisporangium nodosum
ATGCATCGCTCTTGATGCTGGCATGGACGTAGTCCTCGCCAACATCCTCCGCTTTAAGGAAGCGAGCAAACGCACTCAGCGCCGTGCCGCGCGCCTTCTGCGTGTTCGCAGGGATAAGAGAGCTCAGGCTCATGATGAATTGACAAGTGAGCATTTTGAGGCCACATCAATGCAGACACGACAAACGCTGCTGCGCTGCTCGCGCCAGTCATTCCTATTGTATGTGGTACACACTGAACAAGCCTTTAAACTGGGCACCCTTCCTGTTTGTCCGAATGGTGGGGGTATTTGAGGAGCACACATACCACTTGGTGTTTGTATTCGCACATACATATTTTCTAATTTCTTCCAAGAAAATCTGCGACCGAATCGTCCGAATCGTCCGAACAGCAAGCTATTTTTTCGCCATTTCTGATTGGCTAAAAAAATGTCTGTGGTCACCGCGATTGGATGATAGTCGCACACACATACCGCGCACTATTTTGACGCGACCGAATGGTTAGCATATTCATCCACATCATTCGAATGGCAGAACTCGTAACAAAACAACTTACTTTTTTTGCTAGAAGAGTGTATGTGGTTCACAGTTGACCCAAACCAGTCCATCAAGTGGTTCAGTCCAGTGAGTGTAGTCGAGAGGTCATTTTTGATCTCATTTTCGATTTTGCTGTCAGCAGCGCAAGCGGCAGGAGGAGGGGGTTAGAGGCTGCCGCACGCATCCGGTCCCAGCGCGTTGTCGGTCGTGCGCTTCGTGGACTGTGCTCGTGCCATGCGTCGCTCGTCGCTGCGGCGCCCCGAGGGCCTGACGGACAAGTACCGGATCCTGGGGAAGATCGGCGAGGGCACGTACGGCATGGTGTTCAAGGCCGAGGCGCTCTCGAGCGCGCTGCTGCCGCGGCCGTCGTCTTCCGCCGGCGGTGGGAATAGCAGTAGCAGCAGCAGTGGTGGCAGTGGCGCGGGTGGTGGTGGCGGCGGCGGCGCCACAGAGGACGAGGAGCCCTTGACCTTCGCGATCAAGCTCGTCAAGCCGCACAAGGAAGGCAAGAACGACGTGGTGCTCTCGAGCGCCACCGTGCGCGAGATCAAGCTGCTGCGCGAGCTGCAGCACGACAACGTGATGCACCTGCACGACGTGCACCTGGACCCGCGCGAGAAGACGCTCGCGCTCGTGTTCGAGTACGCGGACCACGACCTGCACGACATCATCGTGCAGAGCAAGCAGAAACCGCTCTCCGAGTACGCGCGCAAGTCGCTCATGTACCAGATCCTCAAGGGCGTCGACTACATGCACGACGCGTGGGTCATGCACCGCGACATGAAGCCGCAGAACATTCTCGTGGTCGGCCACGGCCGCAAGCGCGGGCAGGTCAAGCTCGGCGGTGCGTGCGCTCTCTGAGTGTATTGCGTGGTGCTGTAGTTCGCGCGTCCTCATGCCATACACTTGTGCGCACACACACACGACAGACTTCGGCCTCGCACGGCTGTACAAAGAGCCGATCAAGGCGCTCTCGGACGTCGAGCGTGTCGTCGTGACGCTCTGGTACCGCGCACCGGAGCTGCTGCTCGGCGCCAAGCACTACACGAAGGCCGTGGACCTGTGGGCTGTCGGCTGCATCTTCGCCGAGATCATCAACACGCGCGAGCTGTTCTGCGGGAAGGAGGTGGAGGGCTCGAACGCGCCGTTCCAGAAGGACCAGCTCGACAAGATCTTCAAGGTGCTTGGCATGCCGTCACCGCAGTCGTGGGAGGGGCTCGAGAACCTCCCGGAGTACGCCCAGATCGTGCAGATGGGCCGCGAGCGCAAGTACCCGCCGCAGTCGGAGCTCAAGAATGCGGTCAAGTTCGGCAGCGGCCGCAGCGGCGCCGCGCTCTACGACCTCATCTCGCGCCTGCTCGAGTATGGTACGACATTGTGTGTGTGTGTATGTGTATGCAAGAGGGATCCTCGACGCTGACTGACGTCTGTGTGGTGTGTGTGCTGGTGTTTGTCACCTTCCCTAGATCCGGAGCTGCGGCTCACTGCGAAGGCGGCGCTGGAGCACGAGTACTTCACGCAAATCGTACGCTGTTGTGAGGCTTCGATCGAAGAGTTTGGCTCGAGAACGAGAGACTGACGCCTTGCTTGTGGTGCTGACGCAGGAACCTGAGCCGCGAGACTGGGCGTTCGACGAGCCTGGGAAGGAGCCGGTCTCGTTCCGCACACAGACCGTCGAGCCCGTGGCGGAGGAGAGCTTGCCGTGGAAGATCAAGAAAGACCCGGCACCGCCGCCAACGGCCGCAGCGGATGCGAACGGCGCGGACGGTGGAGGCAGTCCGCACCGTGACCGGGATCGAGACGGCGGTCGCTCGCAGCACCACCACTCGTCCTCCTCGCAGCACTCCGACCGGTCTGCTCCTAGCACGCGCAACCGCAGCCACCACTCGTCGTCGGTGTCGAGAGGAGGAGACTCGGGTCGGCGCAACGACCGCCCGAGCTTGGGCGACCAGAACTCTTCCTCGCGCGACGACTCTCGCGGTGGCGCTGGTGGTGGCGGTGCGACCAACGCCTCTACGAGTCGAGGTCGCCACCCGCAAGGCGCAGCATCGAGTTCGGGGTCTGGCACGACAGGCGCTGCTGCACCGAGCAGCAACAACGCGTCCGGGTGGCGAGACAGAAGCGTCGGCAGAGGAGGAGGAGGAGGAGGAGGAAACAGCAGCAGTGGAGCTACCGGCGGCGGCGGCGGCGGAGCAGGTGGCAGTGGCAGTGCCGATGCAACTCGATCGAGCAGCGTCAGCGCGACCAACAAGCGTCCGAGCGGCAGCAGCGGCAGCGGAGATCGGCAATCCGGAGATCGCGCTGGAGGCGCTGGTGGTAGTGGTGCTGCTGCTGGTGCTGCTGGCACCAGTGACCGGCCGACGAGTGCAGGTCGACCGCGCAGTCCCAAGCAGCAGCGGCGCCGATAGACCGCAGGATCTGCTCGACACTCTGTGAACGCAAGAAGCAGCGCCGACGCTCTCAGTCGCGACCATGAACCAGCCTCATCGAGCAGCAAAGGTGTGCATTGCCTCTCGACCAAACTACCGTCAACGCACGTGCCTGCACTGTACACCTCAGCGCCTTTCGCTGTCTTTACTTGATCTCGATGGATCGTTCATTCACCGCTCACGTTGACGCTCTAGTTCTTCTTCGCAGACGCCTCGAGCAGGCTCTCGATCTCGACGATGCTCTCGACCAGCAGCTCCCGCAGCTGCGGCAGGTCGTCGCGGTAGCTCGAGAGCTGGAAGAGCGCGCCTTCCTTCTCGATGCCGTAGCCAATGCCGTAGCAGTCGTCGTTCACGGGCCCGAAGCTGCCGCCCGTGAGCGCCGGGCTTGACAGCGTGCTCGTCGACAGGATGATCTTGCTCATGACGTCGTGCGCCGGCAGCGTGAAGAGCTCCGGCGTCTCCATCCCGAGGATGCCCGCCATCGCGCGCAGCCCGAAGAGGTGGCGGTCGAAGCCCTGGCCCATCACGCCGTTCTTCGTGAGCTCGCCGTGCTTCTTCACGGCCGTGCGCAGCGCTGCCTCCTTCTCGCTCGCCGACGCCGCCGGGTTCGTCATCGTGCGCACGAACGCCGTCGCCTCGTTCGTGCAGCTGCGCACGGTCTCCGTGCGCCCGTGCTTGAACGCCGCCGTGCTCGCGCTCTCGTACGTCGCCACGAACGTCTGGTGCAGCTTGAAGTGCGCGAGTTGAATGCTCATCTGCATGATGCCGTCCACGCCGATGTTGTGCTTGGCGCCGATGCCGCGCGTCACGGGCGCCTCCGCGCACTCGACCAGCAGCCGGCTCGTCCACTTGTCGAACGTCTCCTTCGCCTCGCTCAGCAGCTGCTTCGCCGCGCCGTTGAGCTCCCACTTGAGCTCCTGCGTGCTCGTCACCCCCGCCGCCGGCGTGAGCACCGGGTACTTGACGCTGTCGTTGTACATCTCGTTGAGGTACCGCAGCACAGCCACGCCGTCGCCCCACGAGTGCTCGAAGTTCACCGACGCCTTGCCGTTCGCCGACACGATGAGCTGGAAGCTCTTGTCGAACCAGTGGTTCGATCCGTCGCCCACGAGGAACGTGCGGCTGAGCTCCGGCGCCGACTCGGGCGAGTCGTGCTCGAGCGACACGACGAACAGCGCGCTGTCCACGGCCGCGAGCGACGCCCGATTCACGCCGCTCGAGGCGACCAGGTCGTCGCGCGCGCGCGCCCACACGTCGCGGTCGAGCGTCGTGAAGAGCCCGACGCCCGGCTCGGCCTTGGAGCCGACCACGAGCGGCTGCGCGAGGATCGCCTCGATGTGCGCGAGGATCTGCTCGTCCGCAACCGCCGAGCCGTCGTCCTTGAGCACGTCGAACGTGTAGAACTTGGCGCCGCGCTGCACGACGACGTGGCGCGAGCCTGGGAAGGTCTGGAGCTCGTCGCGGCCGGTCTTGGGCACGCGCGTGGACTCGAAGAGGTTCTTGTACTGGCTCATGTCGAGCGGGTAGGCGCCGAGCGCCGCGGCGCCGTAGAACGACACGGCCTCGGGCAGCAGCTTGGCGTAGTAGTTAAACGCCGCGGTCTTGGAGTACTCCGGCTTGGTGTGAAAGACGTCCGGCTCGAGCTTGCGGTCGCGCAGCGTGCGGTGCACGCGCACGGTGGAGGCGATGAGCGACGCGGCGCGCTGGCTCTGCGTGTTCTTGGCGGCCACGGGGTCCTCCTTGAGCTTAATCTGCGGGTTGTAGTTGATGACGATCGGCTGCCGGTCGCTCAGGTACATTTCGAGCCACCACTGGTTGATGTACGACGTGTGCGGGTTCGCGGCGTCGCGCGCCTCGAGCGCCTGCTGCAGCTGCGGGCCGACGCCGCTCTGAAACGCGCGCACGGCCTCGCGCGTCTGCGCCAGCTGGTCCGGTGCCACCACGGGCTCCACGGCGAGCAGGTAGCGCGCGAGCGAGTCCTCGAGCTTGGGGATCGGCAGCCGTGTGAGCGAGCGCTGGAAGTGGAACGTCGGGATCACCGTCTCCTGCACGTAGCCATTGCTGCTGCTGCTGCTCTTGTTGCGCACGGAGAGTGCGCGGCGCGCGAGAGACGGGGGTGCGCGCACGGCGGCGGCGGCGCGGCGCAGCGCCACGGAGGCGGCAGCGGGTGGCGTGCGCTGCATGGCGACGACGACGACTGCTGCTGCTGGGAGCGAGCGGATCTTTTCGGAAGTGAAGACATCGGAACTTGCGAGGTCACAATTTGACCTATCGAATAGAGTGTATGCGTCATACTTGGTGTGAAGAAATTGAGGGACAGTGCGAGCGAGTGTGGAGACAACCTACGCAATAGAATACCTGTTTGACACGACGAAAAAGAGAAATGGTTCCGACGTGAGAACCGATGTCGCCATCAACAATGTTGAACTTGACCTCCTCCATTCTCGCAGTAGCGTTCAACGCGACCACGCTCTTGAGGCTCCTGCGCTAGCCGTTGCGCGCACGAGCAACAGCAGATCGTCGAGCGCGGACATCGGGAGCGCGCGACAGCTTGTGATTTGGCAATGTCGCCCCCTTATACAAGCTTGGCCGGACTTCTCTTGCCAGAAGGAACTATCCAGCCTTGGTGTGGTGCTAAAGTACAGTGCTGCGAGCGGTGTTGCTGTAAAAATGGAGGTCACGCGGATGAGGCCGTCGTGGAGCTCGGCGTTGTCGGTGTTGTTCGCGATCTTGAGCGCGTTGCGGAGACGAAGTTGGCGGCGGCTGTCGATCAGTGGTAGTTGGCTGCGGGGATCGGGAGAGCGTTCGCCCTGGTGTTTGAACGCGTTGCGGTTCTGCCAGACGAGTGCGAATATGATGCTGCGTGTGATGTTCCAGGCGAGGAGCATGCCGTCGTGGTGCTTTTGCCATCTGCGCCTGAGCGGGAGGTCGAGTCTGAAGAGCTCGTCATCCTACGAGATCGGTCGCTTTAGCGTCTGCTGCCATTGTCGGAGGACGGGAGTTCAGTTATCGATGCTGTGCTTGCAGCCCGAGAAGATATGTTTGTACGTCTCGATCGCTTGATCTCCATGTTGCCGCCAGCGAAAGTAGTGTGTTGGGACCAGATACGTACTGTCACGTCGAGCATTCGGGGATCGATGAACTTGCGCAGCGCGCCTTTGTTTGGCTTTGGAGTTGCTTCGGCTGGAGTGCGTCACCTGAGCGTGGACGCATCATGCAAGCAAGAGATCGAGAACACACCAGTGCTCATACCTGAAGATCCACCAAATATCCATCGAACAAACACCGTTGGCATAGGTCACCGATCGGCATAGCGCGATGCGGCCAGCTGACGCGAACGCCGCCGCTGCGACGGCGCAGGCTCCGCGGCGCGTCAACTTCGCCAAGATGACGTCCACCGGGGAGGTTCTCGAAATGAGCAGCAGCAGCAGCGGCGGCGCGCTCGACTTGGAGCCGCACGACTCGCGCTCAGGCGCGACGTCCATGCTCACGCATTCGCAATTGGAGAGTCCGTCGATCCGCATCGACATCCAGCGCGCGCGACTGCTGCTGAGCACGCTCGTGCTCGTTGCGCTCATCGCAGTGCTCATGTGGTTCTGCCATGGCGACGGTGTGCGCCTCGAGACGTTCGTATCGACCGACAAGGACGAGCCTGCGCGCAAGCAGCTACTGGACAAGTACAACTCGCTCTCGGGCAACGTCGTGTCCGTGCTCATCAAGCCGCTCGAGTTCTTCGTCGCCATCGCGCTGGCGCTCGCGCTGCTCTGCTTCGCGACCGAGTTCGCGCTCGGCCCGCACACGGCGCGGTACCATCGCGTCCTGTTCGTGCTAGTAGCGGTGACCGGGTACCTGCTCACGACGGGCTTCAATGCGATCAACGTGCAGCTCGCGCCTCGTCCGATCGACGCTGTCGTGTCGGTGCAGGACCTGTCTCTGAGTGCGACGGGCGACGTCATCCTGGACATCGACGCGCCAGAGCAGAAGCGCGCGAAGGTGGCGGCGGACCTGTCGAACCACTCGCTCGTGGAGGAGGAGCCGAGCAACCCGATCACGAACACGGTGTTCCGGAACTGGGCGCTCGCGCTCGAGGTGAACCCGCCGACCCAGTGCTACAAGGAAGAGAGAGGAGACAAGGTGGCCAAGTTCGGCGGCGTCTCGGCGCTCTACCGCATCCCCGGTCGCGCGTGGTACTCGGACGCGCTGCCGACCGCGCTCCAGCCCTCCAAGCAGCTCAAGTTCGTCGCCGAGTATCCGACGATGACAGCGCGTGTGGTGCCAAACCCGACCGGCAGGGGCGACACCAGCAAGATCGAGCTGCCGATGTCGCGCACCCGAGCGATGAAGCTCCTGGTCGACGCTGTCCACAACACCGACCGCATCTTCTTCAACGAGCCGCAGTGGGGGGCGTTCCGGAGCGCTCTCGTGTACACCGCGCAGACCGTCTTCCGCAGACAGTTCGCCGGCACGAACACCTCCGAGATGAGCGACGCCGAGTTCCCCACTCTCACCGATCTGCTGCTCCAGGAAGCGCGTGACGCACGCGGCGCAGCGTTCT
Organism: Globisporangium nodosum; assembly: GCA_023334105.1. Taxonomy (NCBI): domain Eukaryota; phylum Oomycota; class Peronosporomycetes; order Pythiales; family Pythiaceae; genus Globisporangium; species Globisporangium nodosum. Next base: position 7,520 of record JAASGA010000496.1, read on the forward strand.
CCGACGCCGACGTCTTGCAGGTGATGGCAAACCTGACGCTGCAGACGTTCAGCCCCGAGAGTGTGCGCGGCCCCAAGGTCGACGTGGAGCTCACGCACTTCGACCTGTCGGACAACCTCGTGTTTGACGCCGTGACGGTCGAGTTCCCGTCGCACAGCGGGTTCCTGCAGCAGCGGCTTGTGGCGAACGCGAGTGCTCCGAACGGCTACTCCGTGGCCAGCAAGACTGCGTCGGGAGCAAACAGCTCTGTGGGCGATCAGTACTACGAGCTGGACGCGCTCATGAACTGCAGTCTAAGCGCGTGCGCGCTGCTCGACAGCACGTCCAAGGTGAAGCCGCAGATCTTGGCCATCCGCGCGTGCGTCGACGACCCGGAGCGCGACGCGACCCGCTTCAAGTACCTCAGCCCGTTCGACACCGGCAACGGAAACATCCTCTGCACGAACACGTCCAACACCTCGCTCGTCGTCGTGAGCGTCGGCGTGCGCATCGAAGGCGACGAGATCTCGCACGGCTCGATCGGCTCGGGCAACCGCACACTCCAGATCCTCCGCCTCAAGAACGCGCGCAAGGTGTACTCGGTCACGGTCGGCCGGCTGGCGTGGGAGACTGTGGATCTCGCGGCGCTGTACGGCGCCACGTGCGCGGGCAGTGACCCAAGCCTGTGCCACGGCGTCCGCTACACGCTCAGCCATTCGGAAGGCTCGAAGCGCAGACACGTGCTCTTGAGCAGCAAACGCGCGCCTCTCGACGCGCTCTCGGAGTACTATTACCACTTTAACGACGTTGGCGCGCGGTACCTGTCGCTGGTGGAGCTCCCGACGATCGACTCGAGCATCCTGTCGATGGAGGACATGGTCCTCCCGCGCCGCTTCAAGCGATCCAGTCTACCGAGAGCCTCGGATGCTAAGAGCACCGCATGCTCGGCGAACGTCGAAGACTTCGTGTTCCACATGGAGATGAACCACTTGTACATCGAGAAGAGTCTGCAGCCGGCGTACGTGGCCGCGATCTTCTTCCTCTTCCAGGACGGCGTAGTGCGCGACGAAGTCAACGACGCGAAGCCCTCCGCAGCTGGAGTTGGATCGAGTGGTGGTGCCTCCCAAACGACTGCCGCTAAGCTGTCGTCGTCGCCGGTGACGCTCGCGTTCCTCAACAACCGGCAGCTCGTGGATGTGCGCATCTCGAGTCCGCTGCTCAACATCGTGCTCACGCTCGTTGGCTGCGGGTTCCTCCTCGTGCTTGCTCTCGCCGTCGCGGTGACCAGCAAGACGAGCGCGAACAAGCTCGAGCGATTCGCAGACGCACACAACGTCGTCGAGATGCTCGTGGACACGACCAAGTACCCGTCCGTGCTGCTGGCGAAGACGATCTCGGGGACAACCGAAGCCGCAGGAGAACACCACACCGAAGCGTCCAAGCAGCAAGCGGATGCTGATGCTGCTGTGGAGGAGCCGCTGGCGAGAACGTTCGTGTGAAGCGCGTGATGCTGGCGCGGCAGGACGACGCGGACGATATGGAGGTGGATATCGGCGAAAGGGAGACACCAACAGTTGTGTAGCGCTCGCTGCCTTTCTCGAGAGAACGAACTCGGAGCGCCGATAGCACCGGGAGCGAAACAAGGTGTGTGTTTGAGTGTTGTGAGAGAAGCTTGTAGCTTCGCAGCTCGTCCTGGGTGTCCGTCGCTGTGGTGCTGGCCGACACTAACCGACTCTGTACGCTTGACTTGAGTCGAGCCGCCAAGACCAAGACGTACATGTCTGCCATCGAGCGTCTGTTGTGGATGCACGTGTTCATCGTGTCGCTGCTGGACGTCGGGTTCGAGCATGAAGCGATGCAGTGTCGGTGTCGCCGCCGAGGATCAACGTTTGTCCACTCAACTCACTTGACTGACAAAGTCTATTCGCAACCACCACGCGCGAGGCGCACCTGCTCGTGTCCGTGCCGATGCCTCGATCGAGAGATGGTCGCGGCGCGGACGCGACCGACTGCAGTCGCAGCGATGCGGAGTTCCTCCTCTCGAAACGAAGCTCGAGTTGCTCCGGTTCGTCCTCGACGAACGCGCACATCAAAGCGGAGATCGAGGCTAGCGAGGCGCGGCTACAGCATGTCGCTCAGGTGCGTGGTGGGACGTACTCGGCTCCGACATGGATGCTCCGTTGCTGAAGTTGCCGGTGTGACTTGTGCACCTTCTTGACTTCGTTCGTCCGTGCATGCGTCACGCAGCACTTCTCTGTCGAGTGGAAGAAGTTCCTTGCGTATGCGATGACGATCAAGCAGTTAGGCGCAGCTCCAGGCAATGACATCGGCGCGTCGATCCCGTCGGCATCCGAGCGAAATGGACTCGAGGACCTGCTGCTCCAGTCGCAGAGCGGGCTCGTGATGCTGCGCGAGATGAAGCACCAGCGCGAGCGCAAGTGGCATGAGATCGCCGAGCTCTACGGCTACTGCGAGTCACCTCCGACACCGCTCACCCCGAACGCGAGTGACAGCGACACAAGAACCCCTGCGCAAGACCTGATCGGCGGAGTTCGTCTCGTCGAACCCCAGTCCATCGTTGCTCGCCTCGTTGCGCTCCACCAGCAGCGCGCGCACATGAGCCGCATCTTCCTCGCGAGAAAGCGGCAGGAGACCGAGTCGTCTCGCCGACACGTGCGCGAGCAGTCCCGGAAGCACGAGCACGCGGCTGCCAGGATGCTGGTGGAGGCGGCGCAGGACCAGCACCGCTTAGCCCACGCGGTCGGCATATCCAGCAGCCGCGGACACTCGTCGTCTCCCTCGAGCAGCGCGACTCACACGACACACTCGCTGCATGCGGTCCGACCTGCAGACATGGAAGCGCTGCTCCAGTACGAACACACCAAGCGGAGGATGGTGCTGCCGTTCGAGCGGCTCTTCATCCGCATGCGGTGGCTCTGCACGAGCCACCGATATCACGTACGCCAGCGCATGCTCGTGCTCTTCCACCAGCAGCGCGCCAAGAACGCGCCGGTGACCGCGCGCGCGATGGTCGAGAGGATCAAGAACCTCAACGCCGTCGCAGCGAGCAGCTCGGCCGGAGGACTGGTGCACTGTCCGCTCTTCGTGCTCTCGGCGATCCAGCTCGAGGCGGAGCTCACAAAGCTGGCGCAACGACACCTGCCAGCGTACTCTACGAGTCTTGGTGACTGCGGCGCAAGCGAAGGGCTTGCCGGTATCAACATCGTCGAGCTCAAGGTGCGCGTCGAGCAGCTCTTCGACCAGAGCGTGAAAGTGACCGCGATCCGGTCAGCCGACGGAGCATCGAGAGATGGTGACGGAGACGGAGGTGAAGCCGCTGCAAACGAGACCACATCCGACTCCGAGGGCGGCAGTGATGATGCCTGGGAGCAGACACCGGCTGCGATGGAGCCGTTCTTCGCCAAGGTCTGCGCCGATTCGCACTGGGACATCCTCCAGCTCGACATGCTCGAGAGCAGTGGCCGCGAAAGTAGCGTCGCTAGCTCGCTATCTGCACATGATAACGACGTCGACCCGCTGCTGGGAAGCGAATGGGAGCTACTACGGCTGGACGACCGCGAGTACATGCGCGTCCGCCTCGGCGCGCTCGCGCGAAGCCACTTTGAACGCGCGCAAGTGGACGTGAACCAGAGTGGCTCTGAGAGCAATAGCAGCAACGGTGTTGGCTCCGGCGTGAGCGTGCCAGCAAACGCAAAGGAGGGCGAACAACAACTGCTTGTGGGCGACGATCTCGTGAGCCTTGACGCAGTCTACGTGCTCTACATGCTGCGCATGGTGGCGTGTCGAACGAAGCGCCATCGCTTGCTTCGGTTGCTCAACTACTTCCACTACATCGCGCTCTCTCGTCAAGCAGTGGCGGATGCCGGTGCCGGAGCTACAGCTGCGTCTCGCGGTGCTGTCGGTGACGCAGGACGAGCCTCGTCGGCTCGACCACCGCATCCAGCATCTCATCTGCGAGCCGAGAAGCGCCAGAACGAGTACGTTGTGGTGGAGAGGAGCAGTCGCGGTGGTGCAGCGGGAGGCGACGGCGCGGTCGCCGACAAGGAGGTGGTGCTTCCCGCTGCAAGACTCGATCTCGAGATCGTCGAGCGGCACATGCTGCGCACCGCGAGCGTCTTCGTGAGCAGACAAGAGCGCGCTAGTCTCCCGAGCCTGACCAGGTCCGCAGCGACATCGAGCCGCAGCAGCAGCGAACACCTCGTCATGGCAATCGACCGGATGCAAGTCATCTGCGACGTGTACGACAGTGAGCTCGGGCTCATGCAGGCGAAGCTGCAGCTGGTGCAGCTCTTGCTGAAGAACGGACTCAAGTACACGCAAGACTCACCGAGCAACGACGCCGCAAGCAGCAGCGCCGCATCAACAACAGCAACAGCAACGCACACCACGAACGCGCTGCTCTCCGTCTTCCAGCGCCGCCCGCTCATCGACTTCACGCACGCGTATTTCTACGAAAGCTACGCGGCGGAGACGCTGCACCTCGAACTCCAGGCAAGCTTGCAGCAGCAAATCCACGACCACTTCGCTGCGTGCGAGCACGACGACTCGCTTGAGGCGGCTGGACAAGAAGCGCAGTTCTGCGCCTGGCTGGACCACCAACTCATCCGCGCAGACCTCCTTTCACGACTACAGCGGTGCCAAAGCGAGTTGATCCGAGAGGCAACTCAGCGGTGGTTCTGCGTCAACGCGGTCGGAGAGCTACACGCTCTCCACCAAGCCATCTACGAGCAGCTCCTGGTGAACTGGAAGCTGATCTTCTCGGTCGAGCTCGCTGCGACTCCCGCACAGTGTCTCGAACACGGCGGGGACTCGGTGCTCTCGGGTAGCGGCTGGCAGCTCGTGTTCCCCATGAAGCTCGTATTAGACTGCTGTCGCAACGTACAGCAGCAGCTTCGGTCTCAGTCTCCGCTAGCAGCGGACAGCAACAGCATCGATGCGCACACTGGCACGGTCGCGACGATGTCGAAGGCGCTAGCGGTGATCGAGTGGCACCAGAGCCTCGGGCGACACGTCTACGAGGCGAAGCTGCTCGAGCGCGTGTACGCGTTCCAGTACAGCTTCGTCCGCGAAAAGGACTCGAGCGCCGCGACCACGCACTTCTTCTTCGACGACGCTGTCGCCAGTCCTGCTGATGGTGGTAGCGACACGAGCAGCTGCACTGCTAGCGGAAGCATACCGACAACCAGAGCTGGACTCGTTCCTGTTGCACTCGAGCTGATCGGTGCGAAGAGTTTCGTTCACCTGACGACAGGAAGCGCGACGGGCTCGAGCAAGACCGTACCGGAGTGGCTTGAAGGGCAGCTCATCTCGTCGCTGAACGACGCTTCTCATGAAACAACGAGCCCTTGTGACGGAGTTGCGTCAGCTAGCTCGCTCTTCCTCGGCTTCCAGAGACTCTGGGCGAGGTTCCTCGGTGCGGCAGTCCGGTACCAGGATCTCATCGGCTCGGAGATCTTCGAATTCGCGTCCTGCTCGCCGTTCCTGTTCCTCGAGGCAGCCTCCTCCGCCCACCATTCCTCGTCGAACAAGAGCTCTGCCAGCGCAGCCGCTCACAGCAGCAGCGTGACGACTACCACCTCGCTGCTGTCCGCCAAGGCGGTGCAGAGCAGATACGCCGAGGAGATCGCGGAGAAGATGGAGGAGGAGATGCAGCAGAGCTGCTATCCGTTCTGGATCTCGCTCGTGCGGCTGAAGGAGCAGATCCAGCGGCAGTTTGACCGCGGCGGTGCTTCGCCAGCAGGCAGTACGAGCACCGATGATCTCAATGTCGCTGCTTCTGCTCCGGGTGATGTCGACACTCGCAGCGACGAGAACGAGCTGGAAGAAGGCCCGCCGTCTATCGCCGCGATGATGCAGCGACACCAGTACGCCCAGCGCTTCGCGGCGTGCGCGCAGTACCTCCAAGCCGAGGTCGCCCTTCCCGAGCAGCTTGTGCGCGTGAATCGGTTCCTGAAGCGGTTCCGCGGTGAACGAGCGCTGATGCAGACGCTGAGTCCGTCCGCATCTTCTGCGTGCGTGTTCACACCGAGTCGCGTGTCGGAAGAGCACGACAGCTGCAAGAAGAGCACACTGACACGGTGGTTGACGAACAAGCTCCAGCAGCTTCACCAGGATCTGCATGGTGGCTCCAACGCGACTCGGAGCGGCGACTGCGTCCGCTCGTCGTTATGCGAGTTCGGTGCGGAGGCAGGAAGAGGGAGACGCGGCGGCGAGCACTACGGAGGCGGCGGGGATGACGGAGGCGGAGGTGACGACAGTCGTCTCCTGCTCTCGCTCCCGTCTCATCTCTACTTGATCGATCAGTTCGCGGCCCCTCTGTGCCGCGACCCGCCTGCTGGAATTCTCGCCAAGACTCACACGCTCGCAAACGAGGAGCGCGTCGAGACGCTGCGCTTACTCGGCTCGATCCTCGAAGCGTTCCACGTAGGCATGGACTTGATCCGCGTCAAGAACAGCTTCCACTTCGCGACGAAGCGCCTCAAGCACCCCGCCGCGAACAGCAGGATGCCTGCTTTGAGTAGCACGGGCGAGCAACCACCCAGAGGCAGCAGAGCCCAAAAAATGTCGACACACGGACTGCTCGAGCGGTGGCAAGTCCTGTACCATGACAACCTGCGCAGCTTCCATGACCGGATCCTCGAGTCGCTGCAGCCTTCGGTGGCGTCCTGCAGCATCTACGCGCGCAACAATGCCGACAAGGTGAAGCTCGCGAATCGATCGCAGCGCGAGGCTCTGCAGGTGGTCCGAGACTGCGTGCTCAAAGTCGAGACGGAGTTGGCAGCGTCCCTGCAGTGCATGACATCGTTTCTCCGTATGCAATCTATCAGCAGCCAGCAGCACACTGCAAGACAACCCGAGTCCGAACTGCCGCTGCATCAGCGAGAGCAGCAGCACAAGCGCTTCCGACGCTGTCTGCTGCATCTCTCAAGGCGGCTGCGAGATCTGCACGCTCACCGTGATGTTCAGCGATCGAGACATGCGAGTGGAAGCTGCGAGGCGCCAGTAGACTTCCACAACGCTCCGGTGGTGTCCTCAGCGTCAGAGTTGCTGCAGATGGCGTACCGAGCGCCGATCGACGGCACTGCGACTCCGTCTGAAGGCGAGATCTGCGCGTTCTGGGACGCGCTCGGCAAGATCGAGCGAGACGAAGCGTATATGAGTTCTCTGACAAGCTGGATGGACTTGCAGCTCGTGTTCGTCGCCGAGTATGTTCGCCCTTCTCAGCGACGTACATGGAGCTCGGAATCAACAGCGTCACATGAGCTCGAGGTGTCTGCGATCGCCGCGCTCGACAAGCTGTGGGATCGCTACGAGCTGGTCGCAGGGGAGGAGCTCGCGAAAGCAGAGAGTTCGTGTACTGGCAGCGAGGAGATCGACCACCTGTCGAATGCAGCAGGAGCGCCTCCGCGCGGCCCGAGTGCGTACTGCTCCAGTCGATGGCCACTGCTGACGCACCGCCGACACCGCCACGGCTCGCTCCCACATCGACAAGAGCTGACGCGGACACCGAACTTGAACTCGAACCTCCCGTCGCACCATCTACTGGAGCATCGACTGGAGTTCCTCCGACTCAGCTTCGAGCTCCGCTGGCTGCAGGCAGACATCCTGAAGATGGAGCACCACTACGAAGCGTTCCTCGACCAGAAGAAGCGATCTCAGCGAGAGGAGGGCGAGGTGGCTCGCTCGAGTCATCTCCAACATCGTTCGAAAGCCGAGTTCGCCTCCCCGACGCTCTTGACGTTCAGTCAGTTCTACCGCGCTGCGAGAGACGAAGACGCACCGGAGGAACAACCAGCAACTCGACACGCACCTCCCCACGACGCCTACGTGGTTCCAGCAACCGAGATGAACATCCTGCTCCAGGATCTCGCTGCTGAGTGTGCTCGACACCACTCGAGCCAATCCAAAGCGTACGAAGAAACGATCGCGCACCTGCAGCGCCAGCTTCTCTCGGCGCAGAGCTCGCTCGAAGTACTGCAGGAGACGTCGAGGCGCGACGCCAGACAGGAGGAGATCAAGCGCGAGTCGTTCGCAATCGACTACGCGTACCAGCTCCACTTCCGCATGGAGCTGCTTCGGAAGGAGGCCGCAGCCGTGGAGAACCGGATGGAGATCGAGCGCCTCGATCTCCAGTGTCAGCTCAGCGACGAGTACGACAAGAAGCTCGCGGCGATGCACGCGCAGCTGCTCGCGAAGCAGCAGCGCTTCGACGAGTTCCGCGTCACGATGCAGCACGACCTCCACGTGCAGCTCCAAGGCGCGCAGGCGCAGCTCGTGCACCAGCTCGTCGACCACTCTGGCTCCATCTCGGTCGAGACGAAGGCGAGCTTCCTCGCGAACCTGCACAGCCAACACGCGAACGACCACGTCGCGAAGGAGAACGTCGCGCTCAAGCAGACGCTCCTCAAGCTGCAGTCGCTGCTCGAGATGCAGCGGCAGACCCACAGCGCGAACCACGAGCGCGAGCAGGCGCTGCACCGGCGCCACAAGGCCGCGAACCTGCTCCTGCGCAACGAAGCTGCGCAGCTCCAGCAGCACGTCCGGCAGCTCGAGGCGGACGTGGCCAAGGCGAGTCAGGAGAAGACCTGCTACATGCTCAAGTGGAACAACCTCCAGAAGCAGACTGAGGTTGCGGCGCAGAAGAAGCGCGAGGCGAAGATCCGCGCGCTCTCGGCGCCGTACCACCGCGCCGCTGTCGCGCACTGCTCGCCATTTCCTGCAGGTGAGCTCGTCGAACTGCCGGACGGGCTTCCGAAGGAGTCACCCGCGGTCGGGATCGGAGTGTCTGGACCTCTGCGCCACAAGAGCCGCGCGCCTTTCAAGAGCAGCTTCGACGATGACGAAGAAGCCTTCGAGCGCTGCTACGAAGTCGCGATCCGTCGCCAGAGTCCACGATCAGCCGCCGAGAGCGAGCGAGGCGGCCAAGACCTCGACCACCTCCGCACCGAGCGCCACTTTCACAACTCGGCGCGCCACTACCAGAACGAGATCCGACGACTGCAGCAGCAGCTCGTGAAGGAGTCCAAGTCGAAAGCCGCGCTGATGGATCAGGTGACGCAGCTGCGGTCCGTGCAGCAGCTCGCGGACGCCGACAGCAACCAGACGCTTGAAGGAGACGTCGGCGATAACCCCGAGTCGTCGTGCACGAAAGAGGGTGGAGACTTTGCCGTCCGACCGCGCAGCAGCGGCTTGGTGCTCCGAGCGATGTTACCAGGTGAAGGAGGAGGATCACGAACGCCAAGCGCGAGCTTCGGGCGAGTGCTCTTGTCGCCTGCGTCGAGTCCGCGCACGCGAGCCCAGTCCGCGTCAGTGTGCCCACCCACGAGACCTTCGCAACCGTCTGGATTCACGGTGGCGTCAACTGGTGCTGGTGCTGCTGCTGCTGTCGGGATCGCTTCGGCTGTTTCAAGCAAACGCCCGAGCACCTCCTTCTCGCCGCGCTCGTCGTCGCTGTACCGAGCGCAAGCAGCTGGGGCGGCGTCTCCGAGAAGTGCTGGGCTTCCTCCGACAGCCACGACTCCGTCGTCTGCAGCTCCTCCTCATGGTTCAGCGACGCCGGCGCGGAGGTTCGAAGTGCAGAAGCGCAGCGACGCCAAAGTCGGCGGCGTCGCTGGAGTGCCGAACGTCTTCTCGGTGCGAGAACCGTTGCCGTATCGGTGAGCGGTGTACGCTACGAGTAACACGAGTCGACCACGTAGACAAACAGCGAGCAGGCTGGACGTTTACCGAAGCTGCAGAGCTCTCTGAATCAGCAGCAGGTGAAGACGACAGCGACAGCCTGGAGCAGTGCGAGCGTGAGATACAACGAATATATTGTGCCCTGAGGCGCGGTCGGTGCTGCCGTCCAGCATGCCGCTCGTCCGCCCGCTCGCGTCTGGCTAGCCGCGAGACGTGAGCTGAGCCAGAACACGAGAGCGTGCGAGCGAACAAGCTGCATGGAGGACGTCCAGCGCGCTAGACTGCGGGCACACAGCAGCATAGAGCACTGGTGAGACCGCTACCGCTCGTCGGCACCCGAGAAGCGCTAGGGGGACCCACACCAACCGCACCAAGAGTGCATCCGCTCCCTCCTCCATCTGCCGCCGCAGCAGCGACGCACGCCGTAGCGCGCGTGGGAGGGGAGCTGCTGTTGCGTTGTGTGTTGTTGTCGCGAGTGAGCTAAGCCTAGGGTTACGCGCCGTCTTCCCTGTTGTGCCGTCCAAGGTACGAGAGAGAGAGAGAGAGAGAGATGTGAGCAACGACAGATAGAGATAGATACACACACGACCAACACCACAGGACGCACCAGTCCGGGGACATGCCAAAGTAGTCCTCCACGCTCTCGTCCGCGTCGTCGTCGACCATCTCCGAGTCCTCCATCATCTCGTCGTCCAGGTCCTCGTCGTATGTGAGCCTGCCGCATCACGCGCTCTTGTTAGCACGAAGCCTTTGCCAAGAGTCCCCACCCATGCACCAGCGCGTGTACCCCTTGGACATGCACGTGAAGTACAAGATCTTCTTTTGATTTCTGTTGTAGAAGAAGTAGTTGAACGACCACCTGCAAGTACACGAGAGAGAGCAGCAGCAACACTGTCAGTACCATACAGTAATACCGCAAACACAAACAAACAAACAAACA
>JAASGA010000497.1:0-18101 GCA_023334105.1 Globisporangium nodosum
GCTCTGCCGTCTGTACTGCATCCCTGAGCGCGAGTTGGCGGCGCTGGAGAAGAACGACAAGGACGCAACACAGAAGATCACCGGTGATACCACCGACAGCAAGTGGAGCGACCAGCTCGAGGCAGCTCTCGAATCCCCTGCGGCTGCGGTGAAGGCCATTCCGTTCGTGATGCTGCCGTCGCTCTCGCCGTACCAGCAGCCGCCTTCACTGCTTCGCGATGTGGAACGTGACACGGATGCGACGCTCGCAGCCTCAGTGTATCTGGGCTTCTCGCTGCCAATGGTTGTGCCGGCGCTCGGAGTGTTTCGCAAGGACCAGAAGGCGGTCGCGTTCGCGATCGGCGCTCCCATGTTCCCGGAGGACGACGATCAGGACGGAGGAGGGTAGCTTCCGATGTGGGTTCAAGTGCGTACCTGTGAACAAGACGCAGACCGAAGGCGTTCGAACTCGGATGTTCTTCGCCAGAGATATGCAGGACTACTTGCGAACTTCTCTGGATGCCCTGCCGCCGTGCGGCGCACTTGTGTCATATCTCCAGTTCCGGAGGAGTGCATCACCTTCGCATACGTGAAGAGTTGCAGACTCGGTGATCTCCACCAAGCGCTTTCGCACTTGCCGTGGCTCATGCGGAGGAAGAAAGAGTTGCTCAATCTGGTTCTTTACCGTGCGCTCTTTCACTTCCTCCGATCTTGACGGGGTCGGTCAGGTTATCCGAGGGTTATTTCGTGTCGCATCGCTCATTCTCGTGTGCGTGTTCGCGGCTGTGTTTGTGCCTTACGACGAACCGCTTCTCATCGAGCTCTGCCGCGATAGCAAGGCAGTGACAGCGCCCTGGAGGACGGGATCGATGGCTGTCGCGGGTGAAAGCGTTTGCGCATGAGGAAGTCTCGACGCTTTCAACAATGCCGAGGCGATGGGATGCGAATTACAAGGTTTGAACTTGTTGATCGGATCTCCAAGTGCTGTCACGCAGAAACTGCAGAGGGTTGCTAGAGAAACAGAAGAACTTACTTTGCTGAGCACCGCGAGCCCCGGCATGCACTCCAGCGAGCTGCTCGAAAGGTGGTGGGGATTGGAACGGCGGAGCGGCCACGGGTCTTACAGTATTGTCGAGGTGGTGCTTGTGAACACGTTCGGAACTCTTCGGATCTACGCATAAAACAACGCGCAGGTTATGTTCCTCTCCGAAACCGTGCGCAACAGGGAGTTCACGGAGGACTCTGGCGGTGAGAGGACCCGTGACAGTATCGTAGTCTGTCGTGGCGTCACGCGGTACTCTTCGCTCGTGATGATGAACGCCTTCGATGCTCAGGATCTTGCCAACCAACCGAGTGGCGCTAGAGATGCTGTAGACACCATCGAAACACTTCGCTCTTGCTCCACCCCAACGCAATATGCAATTAGCTGCCGCTATCCCCGCTTGTCGGGTGCAGACAGCACATACCTCTTGACTTGTGAGCACGAAGTAGAACATGTCGTTCTGCATCCGAACTACCATCAGACCAGACCACTTGGCAGCCGAAGAGATTCTGCTGTATCTTTTATGGATCAAAAACCACATTGGAACTCTGATTTATAGAGCATCAGAAAACTGGTTTTTGGTACAAAGGAACGTTGAGTGTACATGACTTTTTCAAGGCATCTAGATCCAACACGCGTACAAGAAGCTCGTCAGCCACTAGCGCTGCAACTACTACAGCTCTATTGTGTGGCATTGCGAGACGAACTCTGCGCGCGGCCTGAATACGATCGAGAGTGCCGAGACAATCGTCACCAAGCTCAAACAGGCCTTCGTCAACATGCAGCAGCACATGTAGGTGGCGTCGTACAAGAAGCGGCTCGCAAGCATCACATGACCGAACCACCGCTTGCGATCCATGGCTATGTCGAATATCCACGAATCCGCTCTTACGCGTCTGCGCTAACACCAGGAACTCAATCACCGCATGACGTCCAATCTGATCGTGAACATGTTCTCTTCGTTCTCCACAGGTGGCACGATCGGCAGCAGCAGCATTGGAGAGCAAGAGTCTTCTCCTAGACCAGCCGTGACAGCGACCTCGCCTTCGAAGCACCAGTGTCTCGGCTCTGTCAACACCGTAAAGTCCGACTTTTCCGAGACTTCCGCCGGTAGACGCACGACTTCGATGGAGGAGCTTCTTGCGCACGAGTGACACGCTGATCCGTACAGCGAATACAGTGACGGAGCTGCAGAAGCAGGTAGCGTCGCTTTGGCAATACATCGGCAGCAAGTGCAAGAAAGAGATATGACGATATCTCTGGCTCCTGTGCCACGTCATGTCGGAACCAACAGCCCCGAAGAAGCGGAGGTGTACTAACAGGACCATCCTCCCTACGCAGCACGGACCGAAGTCGAAGAGAAAGTTGGCGAGTAGCACGTGCTGGAGTTGCACGATGTGTTCGTGGCACTGGAAAAGGATCAGTAAGTCAAACTCAGGCTCGGAGGTAGCAGCGCGACCAACGAAACGCCGTCGCCGGTGCCGCATCCAGATTCAGATATCAACTGCTTCTCCTTTGTCGTCATCGTTGCCCTCGTCGCCGACTGCTCTCATTGCGATCGTGTAGTTCACAAACTATGGCGCTGTGATCGTATAGTTCAAGCATGTCGGTAGAAGTGTGAGCGTCTCGAACACACACACAAAAGTACCCCATACCCACAGGGCATGGAGCACCGTGGTTGAAATGACCATCACTCTACGGACACGAGTGCGGAATCCGCACGCTCGCCCTCTGGCATGAAGATCACCTCACTTTGCATCTAGAGCAGCAGACGGCGGACAGTATGGAGCGTTACGAGCGCATTGAGAAGTTGGCCGAGACCACCAACGATGTCGTCTACAAGGCGCGCGACCGCGAGACGCAGCAGGTCGTGGGGGGGGGTCAAGCGCATCCACCGCGTCAGCGCACTCCACTCGGAATCCCACTATTCCGAGTGGAACGAGATAGATGCGATGCATAGGCTCGAGCACCCGAACATCGTCAGGTGCGTTGCACCTTCACGATGTGCAACGGCTGCACGCTGACATTGTGGTATTGTGCGCAGTTTGCTCTTGTTCCACATGGGGAGCAGCAACAAACCCCTTGTGTTCGAGTTAGATGAGAAGGACCTCAAGTGTCTCATGAAAGACGCGGTCGGCGGTCTTGGCCTTGCTCTCATCAAGGCGCGCGTTCGTTCATGCACTCCTATCACAGTAGAGGTGGTAATGGCGCTGGCGAGTCGGGTGATTGATGCGCGGCAGAGCCTGCTCTACCAGCTGCTGAAGGGGCTCGCGTTCACGCACTCGCAAGCCATGATGCACCGGTATGCTCTAAAGCACTTGTGCACTGCTGCCACGACGTCTCGCGCATCTCTAAACACTTGGGTTCCTGCTTGCTTGCAGCAACCTCAAGTCCTAGAACCTGCTCGTGAGCGCGACAGGCGAGCTCAAGATCGCTAACTGAAGGAGCGCGCCCGTACTTTTGGCCGTTGGAGAAGTACACGCCCGAAGTGGCCACCTTGTGGTATCACGCGCCGGAGATCCTGCTCGGAAAAGAGATCTACTCGCTGGTGATCGACGTCTGGTCCGTGGGCGTGATATTCGCCGAGATGGTCGCGAATGAGCCACTCTTCTCGGACGAGTCGGAAATCGAGCAGCTCGTTCTGATCTTCAGGCGAGTTCTTCCGAGTACGCGTCTGCACCACGAAGTTGTGGAGAGTTTCCTGATGGACGCTCTGGTTGCAGAACGCTTGGCACGCCTGATGAGTCAGTCTGGCCGGGAGTGACAAAGCTGCGTGGCTACGCCTACGAATTCCCCAAGTGGAAGCGGCTGAAGCTCATGGCTGAGTTCCCACAGCTCTGCAGCGAAGGGCTGGACTTGTTGGAGGTGCGTTGATCTCTTATCTGCACCTGTTGAGTTGAACTCACGCTTTTTGGTGCTTCACCTTCTCCTTTCTGTGCAGTCGATGCCTTGCTACGACCCTGATGTCAGAATCAGAGCGGTGGATGCGCTTGACCACCTCTTCTTCGAAGGCGTCGACTCCTGAGTTCATGCAGAGCATCTGCCACTGCTGCACACGGCGGCTCGAACGAGCTGATCTAAGACACGCTGAGCAGAAGACGCAAGTGCGTGCAGTTGACACTCCTTTTCTTTCGTTACGACGCTGCAATGCACTCGAGTATCAATCATCCTTCACCAAGGTGTCAGTGGCGGATCAACGTCACATCTGACGAGTCACAACGCCGATCAGTTCGAGTCCTCGTCGCTCTGGTCGAACTCCGGGTCCTGGTACTGCGCATCTCCTTTCCCGCGGAACGCCGCCGACGCCTGCCGCGACTTCGCCTGGAGCAGCGTGTGGCTAGTGCGACAGCGAAGTCAGTCAAGTCACGTGACAGCCACCCAGTATCACATCCACCGCACTTGTGTACCTCACAACGCCGATGCGCAGGTCGAAGTTCTTGATCTCAGCGCTGAGCTTCTTGAGCGCCTCCTTGATCTGCACGAGCGGCGACGTGTCCGTCATCTTGCTGCCGCGGTCGTCCATCACGGTCTTCGTGTCGCGCAGCTGCTCGGTGATCTGTGCGTGCTCGTTCGTCATGACGTTCACCTTGTCCGAGCCTTCCTTGCAGCGCTCTGAGACCGCCTGCAGCTTGTCCTTGAGCTGGTGGAACTCCTGCCGCAGGTGCTCGTACTGATTGTTGATCAGCTTCTCCTTCGCGCTCATGCGCGTGATCGTCTCCGAGAGCTGGCTCCCGATGATCTTGAGCTGGTTGTTCGCCAGCGGCAGCAGACCCTTGATGATCTGGGCCAACATCGAACGAGCAAGCAGCAGGTCAGCAGCTCGTCATCCGCAGATATGGATCGATCGAGTGCCATCCACACGCACGGTCTCGTGTTTCCTCGTGCGCTCAATGTGCGTGTGCCACTCCTTCCCGTCGCCCTCCTTCACGCGCAGCTTGAGCTTCGGCCCCACGCGCTCGAGCTCCGTCTTCCAGAGCAGCGGGTCCACCTACTCGCACATGACATCGCAACTTAGGACTGATCCACTCGCGAGCGCCGCCTGCCTCACCTCGCTGACGATCATCTGCTGGAACGACTGCTCGAGCTCGCTCTCCTCCTCGTTCTTGGTGCGCGCGATGTCGCTGTAGAGCTCCTCTTCCTCCTCGATCGGCGCGTCCTCGTCCGCATCGACCTCGGCGTCCTCGTCCACCTCGGCCTCGTCCGCGAAGTCCTCCTTCGGGTACACCGGCCGCGCCCACGTGAAGTTGCGCGCCGCCAGTGCCTTGTCGCACACAAAGTCGAGCGCCGCACACGCAGCTTCGCCGTAGCTCAGGCGCAGCTTGGAGGCCGGGAAGTCGAGCGGGAAGCCCAGCACCTTGAGCGCCAGGATGAACTTGTTGATCTTGGTGTTCGGGTCGTCGTACTTGTCGAGCACGAAGTCGTGGTTCGCCTGCTTCATCAGGTACTGGATCAGGTCGATGAAGCTGTTGAATTGCGCGCTGATGGGTGGGGATACGCAGCGCAACAAGCGGTCAACAAGGGCCTCCGAGTGCCTGGCGCTAGCATCCAGGCACGCACTTTGGGTTGCTGAACGTCATGACCGCGAACTGCGTCTCCGTGAACGGCGTGAGTCCCTTCTTACGGATATACTCGCGCTCGTAGTTGAGCGCACGCAGCTTCTCGAGCACGTTGCTCATGAGCGTGACGCTCACATCCTGAGAGACAACACTGTCAGCAATGATGACGTCCATCAACTCTCCGACATCGACGCACATCTCGCGCGGCCTCCTGCGCTTCGCCCTTGACGCCTCGCTCCTGCTCGTCGCCCTCGTCCGCCATCTTTTAGTAATGAGCCGCCACCAGCAGACGCTCACTCCCAGCCGCCGCCGCCACCACGTAACAACATCCATCACCTTACATTCGCACTTAGTATCACGCACCAATCGCCTTCTGCGGCTATCCTTGGACCGGCGTCGCCCGTTTCTCAACTGCCAGACCCTTCTTCTTCGCACCGGCGGCGCTCATGCTCGTGCTCGTGCTCGCGCTGCTGCTGCTGCTCGTGTCACTGCTGCTCTGCGGACGCGGCGACGCAGACGGCGCAGTCGGCCACGCGAACGCGTGCGCGTAGCCGGGCGTCATGGGCGTCATCGCCAGCGGCGTCTCCATCCCCGAGAGCGACTCCGTGTCGCTGCTGTCCATGTCGTCGTCGTCGTCGTCGTCGTCGTGATCGCCGCCGCCGCCGTTGCTGCTACTGCCGCCGGGCTGGTCGCTCGCCGACTTTCTTAAATACTTGCGCGCGCGCCACACGCGGCAGTGCGACTTCCAGCGGATCTTCACGGCGTCCTCCGTGCGCCCAGGAAGCATCGCCGCGATCACGGACCAGCGGTTCCCGAGCCGCGCCTGCGCCTCCAGGATGATCCGGTCCTCCTCCGGCGTGTACGCGCCGCGCACGATGTTCGGGTCCAAGTGGTTGTGCCAGCGCTCGCGGCACTGCTTCGACGTGCGCCCTGGGATCTTCGCCGCCACCTCGCCCCAGTTCTTCTGCTCGCTCGCGACAAGCCGACGCAGCAGGTCGTCCTCCTGCGGGGACCAGTGGCCCTTGACGAGCCCCGGCGCCAGCACCTTCGTCCATCGCTGCAGACACTGCGTGTGGTTCCGCCCGGGCACCTCGGCCGCGATCGCCTTCCAGTTCTTCTCGCGGTGGCTCTCCACCGCTTGCCGCAGCGCCTCGTCCTCCTCCTTTGTCCACCGGCGCGGGTTTGCCTTGCGCACCGGGTGGCTGCGCTCGATGATCGCGTACGCCGTGGACGGCGGCAGCCCGAGCGGGCCAGCGTGCGGCGTCGCCATCAGCTGCTTCGACGTGATGCTCTTGCGCTTCACTGGGGACGTCTGGTCCGTTCCCTGGCTGAACGCGCGGTTATAGTAGCCCTCCGCCGTCACGGGAGTCACGGACGTCGGCGACGGCTCCAGCTTCGGGTTCAGCACGCCGAGCGCGAGCGCCGCATTCGACTGCTGCTGCTTCTGAGAGTCGCTGGGCGGCGCGACGCTCTTCCAGTCCGGAATGGGGGCGAGCTGTCCGCTCATAGCCCTGCTCGACGGCGTCGGGAGGCGGAAGATCCCGCTGCTCGCCTCGTGCGCTACAGGCGACGCTTGCGGCACGATCAGCGGCCGCGAGAAGATGCTCGGCAGCGTGCCAGCCGATGGCGTGGCCGCGCCGGCCTTGCCGAACATGTCCGGCTGGTGGAAGATCGGGCTACCCATGCCCGGCAGCGCCTGCACCTTCGGCGCCGTGATGGACAGCGGCGAGCGCGTGCTGACGCCGAGGCTCGGCTGGAAGCCCACGACGCTGGCGCTCGGGTACGCCGCGTTCCTACTGCTGACCGCGGCGGCGGCGCTTCCCGTACTGCTCTTGCTGGCGTTACTGATGGGGATGGTGGTGGAGTCGCTGCTACTGCTGGTGCTGCTGCTGGCGGTCGCATTGGCGCTCTGCGCTGCCTGCTGCGCCATCTGCGCCGCGAAGAGCTGCGCCGCGTTGGCGGTCTGCAGCTTCTTCTCGTGCTCGGCGTTCACGCGCGGCGTCAGCGCGCGCAGCCCCGTGAGCGCCTGCGCCGCCTGCTCCTCGTGGATGGACGCGCGGCCGGCGTCGTCGCTGCCGCTGGCGTCGCTCTCGGGGTCTTCCTGCTGCTGCAGCTGCTTCTGCTGCTTGAGCTGCAGCTCCTGCGGGGGCGGATGCTCCTGCTGGTTCTGATTCTGAGTCTGTTGCTGCTGCTGCTGCTCTTGCTTGGCCTGCTCGAGCGCCATGCGCGACGCGTCCTGCAGCGTCGTCATCATCGACAGGTTGTCCTGGAAGAGCAAGCGCAGCGACTCGAGCGCCGCGCCGGCGTCCGACTGCTGCAGCGACGAGAAGAACGCGACGATGCGCGCGTACTGCTCGCGTGTCTCCTCCAGCAGCGCGGCGTGCGGCGTCGGCGCCTGCAGCGCGTGCGCCACGAGCAGCTGCCCCACGCGCGTGGCTTGGTCTGCAGAGTCCCCATCCAACAGATGCTCAGTTATCCGACCCATACAAAAAACAACGCATACAAGCGCCGACCTACCAACTGCGCGCGGTGGCGCGTCGCCGGCGGCGCTGCCGTCGTGCTGCTCCCGCAGGTGCGCGAGCGACTGCTCGAGGCTCGAGGCCGCGAAGCCGCAGAGCGCGCAGCGCACGTCGGCGCGGTGTCCAGTTAACCGGGTGAGCGGCAGCGCCGACTCGTCGGCGTCGCTCTTACGCTTGCGGGCGTTTGCCGTCATGTGGTGGCGCTTGTGCTCAGTTAAGCGGCTGGCAGCTGCTCCAGCAGCTCCTTGCGAGCAGCAGGTGGCGGCGCGCTGACTCGTTCCAGTCCGCAAATGAGGGAGAGAAGGAAGCGTCGGAGGTGGCGGCGGCGGCGACTTGGAGGAGGAACCGACGAGTTCAGTGTTGACTTGGTGGGAGTATGCGAAATGTCGAGCGAGAGCGAGTGCTTCGACTGGAGCGCCGCGATCCCTGCGGAAAGCGATAGGGCTGCGGGTTGCGCGAAAGAGGGTGGCTCCTCGCAGGCACTTGCATACAAAAGCCGACATGTGCGCAGTCAGGAGAAGGCGCCGCGTTGCGCCTTGAGAGCCAAAGAGCCGCCTCGAAAGAGAGCGAGCGGAAAAAAGAAGGGGACACTTTGTGTGGCTTCATTTCTGGCGAGCAACAAGTCGGCCAAGCTGTAATGGTATGCGGTGCGGTGGTCGCGAACGCAGGACGACTGGTCGGTCGGAACCTGTGAACATGGCTTCGTTCGAGCGTAGAGCGAGGGTGTATGTGCACACATTGCGTTCGTGCCTCGCGTTCGCGTGCACACACACACACACACACACAGAAGCAAGGCAAGCGGCAGAGCCAGAGGCGCAACTGAATACTCCACCCGCGAAAAAAGGTTCAGCACGCACACAAATTCGAACTCGGAAAGCGGCGGCTATTTTCGCAAACTTCCGGGACAACTTGAGGGTACGATCGTAATAATTGCAAGTTGCGTTCAGCTGCACAGCGAAGCAACTGCCACTTCGGAGTGTGATTTCGTGTGGTCCACACAACTCCACAAACAGCACTTTCTAGCTTTCTTCAGTGAGGACAATACAAACTGTGGAATGCAAAAATGCGCGAACAGATCGGAATCAGATTTCTGACTTATTTCGATACTAGCCGTGATTGCGAGCGTCGAGAGAGTCGGCCACTTCTTGACTACGTCATCAGTTAGTGGGCCACACCACTAACCTTCGCTACAACCTGTATGCTCTTTGCGAGTGCATTTTTCCATGGTGTCGCGCCACCTTCACTTCCAGCAGGTGCCAGCCAACAGAGCACTCGCCACAGATGTCCTCCGGCGACCCGAACGCCAGCAACACCAGCGACAGCGTCGTGCGCTCGCGCATCGACGCGTCCAGCGCCCGCCTCACGTGCGTCACCTTCTCTCGATCTTCTGCTTTCTCCAGCGCCATACTAACCTCACAACCGTCAGATCGCTGCGCACGGACGCCGCCACTGCGCCGTCGCGCCGCCCCAAGGTACGTCTTCTCTTCTCCCACGCTCAGCGTATTACATGCCACACGACTGAACGGCACCACCACTCCTCATGTTTGCTTGCTTGCGACACAGTTCGTTCCGAAAGCCGCGAAGCGACGGCCGGGAGCCGAGAGCCACGGCGATGGCGCGCACCCGCCGCCAGCGGCAGCTGCTGCTAGCCACCACCAGCAGCAGCAACCGCGAGAGGCGAGAGACAGCAAAGCCCCGCGCGGCGACTTCGCGCGCGACCGCTCGCGCTCTGGACGTGGAGACGCAGGCAGAGGACGCGGCGGCCGTGGTGGTCGCGGCGGACGCGGCCACCTCCCGACTGGAAAGGTGTGTGAGCGCAATGTTATTGGCATGAGGTGTTAGCTGCGAATTGCAAAGGTCTCATACATCGCATGGTGCTGTGAACTGCAGGTGACGTTCGTCGGCACGCTGTCGGGAGGATCGTCGTACAGCTCGGCGGGCGTGCCTGCGCCGCGCGCGAGCGCCCCCAAACCGACTGCCGCGGCGGATGGCGTCGGTATCAGCGTCTTGGACGACGAAGACGGAAACCAGCTGCACGACGACTTCCACGCCATGCAAGTCGAAGAGCAGGTACGTGTGCATGCTGAATCGTGCGTTTGAGAATGACTTGTTGATCGTGCTCACCGATGCGTGTTGCTGCTCGATGATCCTGAATGCAGTGGCCGCCGGTCGTGTCTTCCGTGATGGGACCGATGAGTCTCCCGATTGCGCGTCCGCCCGAGCCCAAGCACACTGGCGCAGTCTTCTACGATCCGGTGAGAGTGCGCAGCAACGTCATCGATGTTGTCAAGGTGTTTACAGCAACTTACCCATGCACACGCCTCTCATTCTTGCACGAAAACGCTCAGGAGGGACAGTCGATGCTCCCAGAGGACTCGCTCGTGTTCATCCAGTTCCCCACGACGCTCCCGCTCGCGAATGCAGTCGCGACGCTTCCAAAGAGCAAGGAGGACGTTGAGATGGCAGACGCAGACGCAAGTGCTGCGCCGCTGTCAGCAGAGGAGGCGAGACGCTCCAAGCTTGCGGTGAAGGAGGAGAAGACTACGCCGTCGCAGCAGCAGGAGAGCAAGAGCGACGACTCGGCGGACGAGGCGAGCGCCAAGACTGCGTACGTGAGCTGGGTCTGCTCAGTGGCTTGTTCGTGTCAGTGCTGTGAGTGTGTTGGTGTCGCCGAGACTAACGCACTGTTGCTGGATGTCTGTGTGCTCTTGTTACCGTCTAGGACGGACGAGTTGTTCGACCGCTCGATTGCAACAGCGCCAGGCGGCTTTGTCGGCAAGGTATGACGGATACTGATGCGTGTTGTTCGTCACGGGATGTCTCTGAACTTACGTCGACTGTCTGGTGAATGCTCCCCTGGTCAGCTCTGTATCCGCAAGTCGGGCAAGACGGTGCTGATGATCGGCGACAAGCAGTTCGACGTCGCAGTGGCGCAGACGCCGTCGTTCTGCGAGGAGGTGTACTCGATCGACACGGCGGAGAAGCAGCTGTGCATGCTCGGCTCTGTCGAGCGCCACCTCGTGGTGACCCCGGACTTTGACGCGCTGCTCTCCTAGACTACTCCCCCGTTAGCCACACAAATCGCCCAGTCAATGCAAGCGCGTGTTTGAGGGTTCTTGAGGGTTCGATAGCAAGTTGGGTGGTGGTGGTATTCACAGAAGGGAGCTGGAGGCTGTCTCAGCTTCGTGACACAGTTGTTTGCTGTCGTTCGCTTGGCTCCGACACACGGCGGTGGCCATTTTGTATCGCGTGTCTCGCAGGTGTATCGCTCTCGAATGTGACAACTTCAACCCCGCCACGTCACTAAGTCGCTTCGCCCATCAAAGTCCATCAGGAGCATTGAAGCAATTGCTGCCGGACATCCCATGTTCTTGCACATGGCACATGCACAGCACCACAGCAACAGCTTGAAGCGCAACACGTTCTTATCAAAACCTAAAATAAAGATGTATCGGAGCGTTCTCCCGTCTCAAGAGCACACGCACGCACGCGCGCGAATGGATCGAGAGGAGTCGAGAGGGAGAAGGAGTCACTCACGCGTATCCCTCTCCCCGTCGCCGTCACCCTCCCACGACAGCTTCGCCGAGAACGCGAGCAGCAAACGAGCGAGCGACCAGCAGGCGCGAAACGAGCAGCGGCGACGCAAGGCGAAGGATGCAACTATCTTGACTGGGCAGGATGGCAGCGCGCGTGCGCGCGCAGAAACTCTCGCAAGCGCTTACTCGTCGTCCTCCTCGTCCTCGTCCTCATCGTCGTCCTCCTCCTCGTCGTGCTCGGCGTGGGCGACGCCGCCCGAGTTGTACTCGTCCATGGCGCTCTGGTACTTGGCCTTGGCCTCCTCGTGCTGCTTCTGGTACTTGGCACGCTTCTTGTCTGGCAGCGCGCGCCACTTCTCCGCGAGCAGCGTCGCGATCTCCGTGATGCGCTTGTTGGGGTTCTCCGCGCGCACCTGCGGGCGCACCTCGTTGCAGAAGAAGAAGTAAGCGGAGAGCGCGCGCTTGGGCGCGTTCGGGTCCTTCTTCTTGCGCGACGTCTTGGCTGCCTCGTACGACGGGTCCGGCACGTAGTCCTCCTTCTCCTCCGCGTAGCGCTTCTTGTCGGCGGCAGCGAGCTCGTCGTACGGCCGCCGGTCCTCGTCCGAGATGACCTTCCAGCGGCGGCCGATCTCGGACGAGATCTGCAGGAACTCGAGCTCGGGCATCTCGCGCTTGACCGTGTCGCGGATGTCGTTCGAGAAGAACATGAAGGCCGAGAGCGCGCGCTTGGGCGCGTTCTTGTCCTTCTTGCGGCGCTGCTTGCGCGCAGGCGCGTCGAGGCCCTTGGCGTCGGTCTTCTTGGGGCGGCCCACTCCGCGCGCCATTTTTCAAATTCGAAAACTTGACTTGACTTGAGTAAGGAAGAGCTTGCGCGCGCGAGCTGGAAAGCCTTGAGCGCGGTTGCTTGGAGCTTGGCTGGATTTGAACTGGGGATTGCCCACACACAGCAGTTCTATCGGGCTGGCAGCAGCAGAAGAGCTCTCACACAGAGCGTGAAGGAGGGCGTTTGGCTTGCGCGCGCTGCGGGCGGCTAAAAAACCTCGGGGCTGCACACCCTGATAGGGAAACAGCAAGCCAAACGGGCTTGCGACTGCACACAACAGACTGTGTGCGAGGCGAGCCAGAAGAGAGATGCGTTGTTCTGGCCCGAGGTTTTTTTTGTTTCCCACGACAGCTTCGGACTCGACTTTTGATAGCGGAAATGGCTCGACCGAGTCGAATCTCGAATCGAGGAGGAGGTAGGGCACACACACACACACACTACAAACAACGATCCAAACCGAGCACGCACGCTTTGCTTGCTCAGGCTCAGGAGTGCTCGCGGTCACGGAGGGCGTCTTATCAAGAAGCGCGATGCACACACATAAGACCCGCACACACATACGCACAGAAGCACAGCTTCGCGCAGAGTTCGCTGCTGCCAAAAAGCAAGCGAAAGCCAGGCAGCGAGCGACACACAAGTGGAGGCGCTCTCGCAAGTGTCTTTTATACTTGGTATTTGTATGCCGATGTCGAAGGATGAGCCTATTGAGCCGCTTTGTGGAAGGAAGTTCCACAACCCCGCACTCACGCTCTCGCGCTCGCTTTTCCCTCAGAGCGCCAGTTCTTGAGCCAAAGCGGCCGTTTTTGAACTTGCGCCCTCAGGCTCGAAGCGCGCGGATTGGCTGGCCTCCGAACGCTCCGCCAATCCGCGCCGTCCATTCTAAAAAACCTCGTTAAACCTCGCTCGATGCAACCAAGGTTTTGGCGAAAGAACCTCGGCACCCTGCTTGAGCAACTTGACGAAAAAACCTCGGGCGAGTTTGACTGGGCGACGCTGCAGTTGGGGAAAGTGACTGTGTGTGTGCGCGCAAGCACAAGCTTGGCGATGATGGCGTCACAGTGCGAGTGGACTGCCTTGCTACAGCAGCTATCGACTATCGGCGTAGCACGTATCCATGTTCCTGCAAAGGAGCACCAGCGCGGTGGTGGTGATGGCGCTGGGCATTTACATTTTACAGCAACGATTTGCATTCGCCAGTTTAGAAAACGGATTGTGTGGGATTCGACACTGTTTATCGTTTTATACTCGTGCTTGTATGGAACTGCTACTGCAAAGTCGAATCCCAACGTAACACACAAGTCCCTTCTCATTCGACAAATATTGCACACAGCAACTGCCAGAATCCAATCGCTACTGAATCCATACTTTCTTGTTACAAACTTCCAAGTCTTTTCGAAAACCGTTAAGAACAAGTTCGGACGGAGTTGAAGCAAACTCGTAGACCCCCAGAGGGGGTCAAATCGCTACGAGAGATTATGATACACTACTTCTTCATCACGAATCCACAGGCTCACTTCCTCCCCAGCAGGTCTCCAGCAGCTCCTCCGCGCCATCCTCATCATGGCAGACGCCGCCGCCGCCACCACCACGCCCGCGCCCGTTGCGCCCACTCCTGCGGTGCCTGCGACGCCTGACGCCACTGTTGCCCCTACCACCGCGCCGCCTGCTGCACCGAAAGCCACGAAGGCGCCGCACTTCGCCGACAAGGATGGGCTCTTCCAGACCGTCTGCCGCGCGTTCGTGGCGAAGAAGTGCCCGCGCGGTGCGGCGTGCAAGTTCGTGCACGACCCGCAGCTCTGCACGTACTTCTATCGCTCGGGCGAGTGCAAGTTCGGTGCTGAGTGCCGCAAGAACCACTTCGTGACGGTTTCTGCAGGCGGTGACGCCGTGGCAGTGGCGACGACGGACGCCAGCGACGCACCGAAGAGCAAGAAGGAGAAGAAGCCCAAGGAGAAGAAGCAGCCGAAGAAGAGCGAGGACGACGCGACGGCCACCAAGGACGACGCGAAGGTCAAGAAGAACGCCGACACGAACGGCAAGTCCGCGGAAGGCGGCTCTAAGAAGAAGAGCGGTGACGGCGACGCGAAGAAGGACGCCGAGAGCAGGAAGAAGCAGCCGCAGAAGAAGACGCGGTCGGCGAAGAAGAACACCGAGGTCTTCGACCCGATGACCAAGCCCGTGGACCTCCGCGTGACGTACGATCTCGGCACGAAGGACGACAAGTTCTCCACGTCACTCACGTCGCGCGACGTGCTGCTCGCACCAAACCTCTTTAGCGACTTTAAGAAGGGCGAGCTGTACGCGAAGCTCGTGGCGGAGATCGAGTCGTGCGGCGTGCCGCCTGAGCGGCTGCTCAAGATGTGGCACGGCAACGACAAGATCGACGGCACGCACCTGATCGCGGACGACAAGACCCGCTGGAAGAACAGCTGCCCAACGTTCGACCTCGTGATCGATCGCGTGAAGCAGTTTTTCCGCCTGTCGGTGAAGGCCACGCGCTTCAACTGGTACAAGGACACGTCGCAGTGGAAGCCGTTCCACTTCGACGCGGCGGCGGTCAAGCCCGAGATCGCCGCGGTGCAGAACTTCACGGTCGGCATCTCGTTCGGCGCCACGCGGGACGCCGCGTTCGAGCACGCGGACACCAAGACGGTCGTGAGCATCCCGCAACCCGATGGCTGCGTGTACGCGTTCGCGCGGGACACGAACGTGATCTGGCGCCACGGCATCCTGCAGGACAGCCCCGTGCGCGACGAAGGCCGCATCTCGGTCATCGCCTGGGGCTGGATCGACGGCATGGTCGAGTCGGAGGAGACCGTCGCGGCGCCTGTGAACGCCAAGACCCCGTAGAGCTCGCCTTGTCCGGTAGTGTAGATATGAGCTTGCCCAGTAGAGAAACGATGAGCAAAGCAGGCGGAGCGCAGCACGTCGCCGTCGGTGCTTCGCGTGTTACATCTCGATCGCGACGAACTTCTTCTTCTTCTCGGTCGTCGTGGTCGTCGCGTGCGATCCGCGGCCGTTGGGGCTCGCTGCAGAGGTGATCGTGACACCGTTGAGCTCCGCGATGATCTCGTTGCGCTCGGCTTGCAGCGCCGCCTTGCGCTCGAGCTTGCGCTGCTGCGCAGTCGTGAGTGGCGCTTGGTCTGCTTGGTCCGCGCGCGCCTCGAGCTTCGCGATGTCCTTTAGCAGCCGGTTGAGTTTGCTCAGCTCGTGCTTGAGCTCCGCGTCGCGCTGCCTTCTGTCCGTAGCAGCAGCAGGTGTGGCGGCAGTGGTGATGGCTGTGCCGTTGTTGTTGCTGCTGCTGCTGCTGGCAGTCACTATCTGGGGCTTGAGCTCCGACTCGAGCGAGAGCGACTGCAGCGCCGTCTCCACTCCGCCCGGCGCCGCCTTCTGCTGCTGAGCTGCCTCCTGTTCGCGGCGCTGGCGACCATAACATGTGATGACGAACAGCAGAAGCAGAACCAGAGTGAGCATTTGAACCCTTCGTCACACGTCACAGATTCCACGCACCCGCTGGGCCACGGTCTTGTACTTGGGCATCTCGTCCTGCGGCACGTAGCCCTGGCGGATGCGGATGGGCTTGCGCTCGGACCCGTCGGCGCGCCGCGACGCAGGCACCACCACCTCCCCGGACTCGGTGCGCACGGCGCCGAGCGGCAGCCTGTCGGACGGCGTCGCCATCCTGCGAGCTTATTTCACTGTGGTGGGTTGGAAAAAGATGCTGACTACCTTGATTTCATCACTACTCAGTTGTCGCAAAAGATACTTTTTGTATGAGAAGGATTGATGTGCTAGTACTAGGCGCTAGCGGCGCCAACTCGCCATGCTCTCGCCCTGCTCTCGCCCTGTTTCTAAGCTCTCTGGCTCGACTTACTACCTACTGCTGCTGTATCCCCTCACCCGCTGACTCTCTCTTCATCCCAGTACCATTCTCCGCTTCGGATTCTCGCGCTTGGACGCTTCCACCCGCCAACTTAGTCGGCCTTGGGCGCGCGGCGGCGCTTGGGCTTCGCGTCGCCGTTCTCGGATGTAGACCCCACCGGCGTATCTGACGCGCCATCGTCGTCCACAAGCTTCGCGCTCTCGTCCTCCGAGTCGCTGCGGATATCCTTCTCGACGTTGCCGTCGCCCAGCGCCTTGGCCACCATCTTGACGATGAGCACGCCCCAGTAGATGTGCAGCACGAGCAGCAGCAGGAGGAAGCCGAAGAAGATGTAGAACAACCGGACCCACGTGACCGCGGCGATGCCGAGCAGCGAGCCCTGATCGATCGCCGGCTGCACGATGTTGCCCCAGCCGTAGACGTACACGCCGTACAAGATGTTCTGCGAGTAGTAGTACCAGCGCACGATGAACCACACGACGGCGAACGTGCCGAACAGGATGTTGGCCACCAGCTCGATCTCCAAGTACACGAACACCTTGGCTGTACGGCAAGCAAACGCACCGCATCCCATCGTTAGCACACACACACACATACATACTCAGAGTATGGAGAGACGTGATGACACCGCCTCCCCACCCGTAGTCACGTACCACTCTCGAGCAGCAGGTCATTGACGTCGTGGATCATGAGCACGCACATGCCGATGCGCGTGAGGTCGAAGTAGTAGGAGAAGACCATGAGCGCGATGGTGGCGAAGTGGTGCAGCAGCATCTCGGCGTTGTCCTTGCGCTTGACCGTGTACTGCTTGCTTGTGAGGTTAAGCATGAAGTCGATGCTCTGGACCCAGAACGCGAGGTAGAGCATGTAGTACCACTTGAGCTCCTCGGGCGCCGCGTACGGGTAGTCAACGAAGTAGCGGCTCGGCTCGAGGAACCAGTCCTTGTCGAGCCCGATGTAGAGCCCGAAGGAGAAGCCCGTGGTCACGAACACGTTCTTCCAGAGCGACTCGCGCATCTTGTCGAACTTGTCGCGCCCGAGCAGCCCGCGGCGCACGAGCAGCGCGACCGTCGGGCGGATCGCCAGCTGGTCCCAGACGAAGTGGTAGGCGTAGAGCCCCGCGAGCGCCACGCCGAAGCGCGCGAGCTCGTTCGTGGGCTCGCACTCGAAGAAGTAGCACGGCATACTGGGCGAGCTGGAGAGGATCAAGGGAGAAGCTTGAGGCTCACGAAGGGGGCGCTTGCGGTCGTGTCCGCCGGTGCGAAAGTGGATGCGACGCCGAGTCGACGAGTGAGCACCACGTGGGGACAGGACTTTAAGCGCTCGACTAAGTGCGAAAAAGGTTCGCACTTTGTGTGTTGACGCGCCGGTTTATCCGGACATGCTCATCATTTCAGCACAGCATCCGGACAGTATGAGTGCTCAGTCTGCCCTGACGAATCCATGTGAGCTGCTTCAGCTACGAACGCTATCGCTATCCACTCGTCATGCTGTGCGGAATGGCAACTGCGGGACTAAGCGAGCATGCGTCGCAACACACACACGAGGACGAATCCGATTCGAGATGTTTACTCCCAGGATCTTCAGTTTGTCGCACGAGGTCCTTCATCTCATTCTATTTGCTACACGAAGATGCTCGACTTGTCGCCATTGCTCGTCGACCCGGAAGCGACCGTCGGCGTCCTCCAGCACCGCTTGAAGAACCGAAGGATCCACTTGCGCAGTGTCGGCTCTTTCTTCCCCTCTGTGAACGCCGGATGCAC
>JAASGA010000498.1:0-18059 GCA_023334105.1 Globisporangium nodosum
ACGAGTATCGGCGCGACCAGGAGCTGCTCGAGAAGGAGAAGCAGCGGATCCAGCAGGACTGGATCGACCTGCAGCTCAAGCAGTACGCCGCCGCCAGTAGCAGCGCCAGCAGCCAGTTCATGACCGCCGGGTACTCGCATCCAGAAGAGCACATTGGATAGACTACGACGCTGCATGCGTCAGCAGCATCAAACAGTATCATCATCACTTGCGTCACATTTCATCTCTCGCGTGATTTTCGGCTTTTGTACGACTTTTTAAGATACTGTAGTTTTCAAGTGGTTACATAATGGGGGTACTGTACGAATCGAACTGAAAGTAACCCTGCCGCTGGGGTTACGCTTTGGGATCTTCTTCATGCAGCTTGCAGGAAGCTCGTCTCGAGCTGCTGCTGCGTCTGCGCGCTCGGCGACGTCAGCGGTGAGCGCGTCATCGTCTCCATGGCGTCGCCCGTGGCGAACGCGAGCGACTCCGGCCGCTTGAGCGACAGGTGGCGCTGCATGGAGCTGCACGGCTGCGGGGTGCGGTGGTTAGTGGCCGCCGCCGTGACTGCCAGCAGCGCGCTCGCGAGGTCCGCGCGCGTGGTGCGCTGCAAGTAGCTCGGCGCCGAGAGGCAGAGGATGTCCGGATACCGCTGCTCGATCGCGGAGATCGACGCCTGCGCGCGCTGGTTGGCGACGTCATCAGCCGCGTTGAGCACCGCTTGCTCCATCGCGCGGTGCACGGCCGCCGTGCCCACCTGCATGAGCACCGTGTAGAACTGCAGTCCGTCGAAGAGCGCGTGCTGCGCGTTCTTCCCGCCGGCGATCTTCGCCGCGTTGGCTGCTTCTTCAATACGCGGGTTCTCGAACGAGGCGTCGTCGTCGTCGTCGTCGCTCGAGTCGCTGCCTTCCTCGTACTGGTCCAAATCGCTGTCTTCGCCCTCGCCGTCGCTGCTCCAGGCGGGCTGCGGCGTCGCCTGCTTTGCTTGGGCGACAGCTTCCGCGCTGCCAGCGGTAGAGTGGCTGTTGGTGGCGTCGAGCGCGCTGGCGGTCGGGAGCTGCTGGTTCGCCATGAGGAGCGAGAGACCGGAGAAGCGGAGTGCGGCGTGGGCGAGTGTGTGTGGGTGAAGGAATCGCAGAATGGCGGCTCCCGCGTTTGCTTGTTCCACCCTCGCGAGCAGCGGGGAGATGAGCTGCGTGAGGAAAGTGGCGGTTTCCTCGAACGCGGATCGCGTCTCGGATCGCGTCGACGACGTCGCGCGGGCGGCAGCGGTGACGACGTCGTGCACTTGTGGCCGCTGGTGGAGGCGGTGGGCAGTGTGGCTGCTGAAGTGCACGCTAGCGGCGGCGCCTGCGCTGCTCGGCAGAGAGAGCGGGTCGAGCAGGCACGTGCGCTCGAAGCTCTTGAGTCCGCGGCGCGGCTTGCCGACGCGCGCGAGGCCCAGCACGCCGAGCGCGAGCGACGCCAGCGCGAGACACGCGAGCAGCGCGGCCACGTGCATCTTGATGGTGGAAAGCGAAAGTGATGCCGCTTCTGCGCTATTGTTGCGCGCGCGCGGCTCCGAAGAGCCGGCGGTTTCGCACCGCGCGACGCTTCGCGGAGGCGGTTTCACACTCACTTGGCGTTTGTATGAAACCGCAGAAGGATCGGGTGATTCGCCATGACTCGCGTGCGGCGTGTGGTCCACACTGTGCACCTTTGAGTCAGGAACCTCAAGCGCGCGCAAGTGCGCTTCCAGGATCCATGGACTCACATGGCGCCAGCACCCATCCATTCACTGCGCCATTGGTCCCACTCTTAGGCACCAAACTAGCAACTGCTAGCAGGAAGCAAAAAGGATGACCGCCGAGCGCCTCTGGTTCGCGCTCGTGCAGGCGCTCGAGCGCCACGGGTGGACGCTGCTGGCCGCCGCCGCGCTGCTGCTCGTCGCGCGTGCGCGGCTCCGCGAGTTCTCGCAGCGCGCGCACGAGCGCCGCGCGCTCGCGGACGCCAACGGTGCGTGGAAGCTTATCCGGAGTGGACCGACTGACTGCATGGAGCAGGAAGAAGCTTCTTCTCTGGAAGTCGGAGAGCTGCTACTGACGTAGCATGCGACGTTGTGTACATGTATGCGAATATGAATGTGTATGTCTCCTGCTGGGAGCCAGAGCCGTCGCGCGTCGCGGCGCTGCAGCGCGAAACGGCGCGCATCCGCGAGGCACAGCAGCTCCGCCTCGCACAATCGACCGCTGCCAGCAAGAAGAACACCAGGAAGAGCAAGCCGCAGTAACAGGAGCGACGCACGCACGCTCGCACGCGCAGAACAACACGGTGGTCGATGTGAGTCAGTGAGGCGCTTCCAGTGGTTAACAACGCCCGAGTCACTCGCGACAGAGCTCCAGCTCGAGTCCGCGGTCGCCGAACTCGCGCAGGAAGTTGTCCGCGATCTTCTCATCCAGCCGATAGTAGTCGTCCACCGACTTGTGCGACTTGACGTCCAGGTCCACGACCGCCACGACGCAGTTGAACGTCATGTCGCGGAACGCCACCGGGTGCTCGAACTCGCGCAGGTGCTCGAAGCGCTTCGGCGCCGCCTTCTTCTTCTGCTTCGCGCCGCCGCCGCCGTTGCTCCCGCTGCACGGACTCCGCAGCCCCGGCGGCACCGTCCCCTGTCTGATGCTGCTGCTGCTGACGTCGTCCACCGACCGGCGCAAGCACAGCAGCAGCGAGCAGTCCTTCAGCGTCGTCGCCACCTGGAAGCGCTGCACCAGCTGCTGATAGAACGCCTGCAGCGCGCCGAGCGACAGCTCCTCCCAGCTCTTCGCGCTGCTCACCACATCGAGGTCCGACAGCTGGTGCAGCGCCAGCCGCAGGAATGCCAAGCACCGCGCCAAACTGCCTGCGCGCTCCACGTCGCCGTCCTGCTCCTCCTTGTCTTGCGCTCGCAACGCTTGCACCAAGTGCCCGACCGTCGCAGTCGAGCCGCTCGCCACCGCCTCCAAGCGCTGCAGTAGCAGTTGAATGTGCCACACGCCGTCGACCGAGACGTGGTCCAGCAGCTGCATCTGCTTCAGGTCGTCCAGGATCTCGATCCTCATGAGCACCTCCGTGATGAGCTCGACGACGTCCGGGATGAGATGGTCGCGTGCGTCGTCGAACTCGTCGCTGCCGTCGTCAAACTTGAAGTCCGTCTCGGCGCCGATCGAGTGGCACGAGCGTCGGAAGCCCATGCGCTTGCGCCGGCAGTACGAGTACCGCGACTGCGCGGCGCCTTTCGGCAGCGCGTCGGCGCTCATCCCCGTGATGACGTTCACCACTTCGTCCTGGTTCGAGCGCACGAACACCTTGAAGTTGTTCTGCGGCGTCCGCTGCAGTGCGCGCAGCGCCTTACGGATGCGCGCCGGGTCGCGCGAGAACAGATCCAGCGGGCAGTACTGGCTGATCTCCTCGACCTTGCCGAGCGCCTTCTTGTAGTGCTGGTGCATACAGAAGCGGCACACTTTCTTCTTGACGTCCGGGATGAGCGCGCCCTTGGGCTTGAAGCCGATCTTCGGCTTGATCTCGACGCAGATGTTGCGGAAGCAGCAGTCGAAGATGTTGCGGTGGTAGCTGCTCAGCAGCCGGCGCAGGCGCGGCGCGACGCTCAGTGGTGGAGGCAGCTGCGAAGGCGGCAGCAACTCGCTGTGCACCTCGTCGTCGTCGTCGTCGTCGTCGTCCGCCTCGCTGTCGTCCGCGGGTGGCGACGAGCCGCTACGGCGTTGGCGACGGTGCTGATGACCGTCACCGTCCGTGTCGGCGTCCGCGTCGGAGTGCTCGTCGTCCGTCAGGTCGCTCGTGGACGCGGCGGTCGTCGCATCGTCCTCCTCTCTGTCGTCGCCGCCGCCATTCTCGCCCGGCTCCGGGACGACAAAGTCCGCGGGGATGTCCAGGTCGTCCTCCGAGAACAGCAGCGACGTGTCGTCGGGCGGCGGCAGCGTCACGTCCGGCAGCATCATGACGCACTGCAGCGAGACGTCGATCTGGCTGTGGCGGCGGTGCGCTGGCCGCGTCTCGAGCGCCAGCACCTGCTCGTTGAGCGCCACGAGGAAGCTCTGATCCACCTCGACGAGCTCCGCCACCTGCAGGAAGCTGCTGCGCGCGTCGCTCGCGTGGGTCGGCGGCTTAGCGCGCGCGCCGCGGCCGCCGCCAGCGTGCAGCTGCTGCAGCAGGTAGGGCATGATCTCGTCGGTCGCGTACTGCAGCACCTGGCGCGGGTGCGGGTAGTGCGGCGTGTAGGGTTTCTCGCCGGTGGCGGGCGCCTTCAGGTGGTGCGCGAGCTTCTTCTTCCTCTTCTTGGCTGCTGCGGCTTGGTCCTCTACGTCGCACTTCTTCACGCGCAGCAGCTTGCCTTTAAAGTCCGCGGCGCCCGTCGCAGCGCTCGGGTGGTGGCGGAAGAGCACGTTCGCGCCGCCCTCGGCCACGTACTTCCAGTCGCGGCCGCAGAGCGGAGCGCTGGGCGGTGGTGGCGCTTGCAGTGGAGACGCGGCGGCGGCGGTGACGCAGCTGCGCGTGGGCTTCCCGACCGGCGCGGCGGCGGTGGGCGCGCGCGTCGGCGGCGTCTGCGGCGGCGGCTTTAGGAGGAACATGAAGAGGCGGCGGGTGGTGGTGGCGCTCGCGTGGCGTTTCTCGCAGTGCTGCTGCTGCTTCTCTCGTTCTCTCTCGCACTTTTAATGGGTTTGAAAACCCTGGCTCACAATACAAAGTTGAAGAGAGTTTGGAGCCATTCAATATGTTTCTCGATGAGTCTCACCGTTGACGAGCGTGACGAGTGCGACAACCTGCGCGGCGTGAATGGAAGGCACCTGCGCGGCCTGAAAGGCACCTGCACGAGACCAACTCGAGGTCAACGGACCATCTCAACATTCATGCTCTTATGCAAAGTTCGTCCAATCCGCTCGATGAGTCTCCGAAGCACGCCCGTGAGAAGCTTTGAGACACCTGCGCTGCTCACCTGCTCCCGCTTGCACTTGCACCTACCTCCTTCTCCCTGCACGACAACACCCGATGGGTGAAGTGGTCATTCGTCTCCGCAAGTCTCCGATCTCTTGGCAACAACAACTGCATCGTCGTCGGACCCGTTCATTCAAGATGGTCCTATAGGTTCACTCACATACGGGAGACGCCCGCGCGCTCCACTTCCTCTTACCCGCTTACAGCTTCGACTGGCTCAGCTCGAGCTTGGAGATCGTGCGCATGTGCACCTCGTCCGGGCCGTCCGCGATGCGCAGCGTGCGCATGGCCGCGTAGTAGTATGCGAGCACGAAGTCCTGGCCCACGCCCGCCGCGCCGAAGAGCTGGATCGCGCGGTCCGCCACGGCGCACGCCATGTTGGGCGCCACGATCTTGATCATCGCGATCGCCTGCGCCGCAACCTTGTTGCCGCGCTGGTCCATCTGGTGCGCTGCCTGCAGCGTCAGCAGCCGCGCGCTGTCGATCTCCATGCGCGACTTGGCGATCTGCGAGTTCACGAGCGCATTCTCCGCGAGCAACTGCTTGAACGTCGTGCGCGTCTTCGCGCGCTGCACCATGAGCTCGAGGCAGCGCTCGGCCGCGCCGATCGCGCGCATGCAGTGGTGAATGCGGCCTGGTCCGAGCCGCGCCTGCGCGATCTCGAAGCCGCGGCCCTCGCCCAGCAGCACGTTCTTGAACGGCACGCGCACGTCCTTGAAGACCATCTCGAAGTGGCCGTGCGGTGCGTCGTCGTAGCCGAAGACGCCCATCGGCCGGATGAGCGTCACGCCCGGCGCGGACATCGGCACGATGATCATCGACTGCTGGCGGAAGAGGTTCGTCGGCTGGCCAACCGTCTGCTTGCTCACGTTCTTGCCCATGAGGATGATCGTGTTGCAGCGCGGGTCGCCGGCGCCCGAGATGTAGAACTTGTGGCCGTTGATGACGTACTCGCCGTTCTTCTCGTCGCGCCAGATCTCCGTCTCGATGTTGGTCGCGTCCGAGGACGCCACGAGCTTCTCTGTCATGGCGAAGCACGAGCGCGTTTTGCCCTCGAGCAGCGGCACGAGCCACTCGTGCTTC
This sequence comes from Globisporangium nodosum, assembly GCA_023334105.1. Lineage (NCBI taxonomy): Eukaryota > Oomycota > Peronosporomycetes > Pythiales > Pythiaceae > Globisporangium > Globisporangium nodosum. Next base: position 6,034 of record JAASGA010000498.1, read on the forward strand.
TGTGCCGGCGTCGCGAACCGCGCGAGGATCTCCATGTTGCCCGTGTCCGGCGCCGAGCAGTTGAACACCTCTGGTCCGAGCACGAGGCTCTTGCCCATCACCTCGCACATGAGCCCGTACTCGAGGTTCGTGAGTCCGTGGCCGTACTTGACGGACGGGCCCTTGCCGTCGAGCGGCTCGACCTCGCAGTGCGGCAGGAAGAGGTTCCAGAGACCGAGCGCCTTCGCCTCCTCCTTGAGCGTCTCGATGATCGGCGGCACGATGTCCCACTCCTTCCCAGCAGCGCGGGCCTCCGCGATCTGCTCGAGGTGCAGGTGCTCGGCAGGGTACACACGCTCCTGGCAGAACTTGAGCACCTTCTTGTAGATCTCGAGCGCGAACGGGCGGATCGGGAACGGCAGGATGTGGCTGAGCGACGGCTCCGGGTACAGCGACGTCGTCGAGCCCGTGACGTCGGCCACGAGCGCCAGGATCTGGTCCATCGCCGCCTTCGAGTCCTGCGCGTGCGCTGACGACGCGTTCCCGAGCAGCGACCGCGCGTACACGCCGTGGCAGATCGCCGCGAAGCGGTACAGCACGATGCCGAGGAAGAAGTTCCACGTCGCCGTCTTGAGCGGGAACCGGCGCGCGCGGCGGCAGTAGCCCAGCAGGAGGTCCGTCTCGGTCGGGATGCCGAGCTTCTCGAGCGGCAGGCCGCTCAGCCCCGGCACCATCACTCTCGCGCTGCTCTTAGCCGGCATGCGGTACGACGACGCGAGCGTCGCGACGTCCGCGAACGGGTTGCCGATCGTGCAGAGCTCCCAGTCGAGGATCGCGATCACGCGCGGCTCGGTCGGGTGGAAGATCACGTTGTCGATGCGGAAGTCGCCGTGCACGATCGCGGCGCGGTCGGCTGTCTCGGCGTCGGCCTCGTCCACGTGCGCTGGGAGGAGAGAGAGAGAGAAAGAGAGAGAGATGGTGTGAGATGACTGCATCCTACATACTCAACTAGCACACGCACACACCTTCGAGCCACTGCTTGGCCTGGTTCATGCGCGGGTTCTCCTTCACGCCCGCCTTCTCGAAGACCTTCTGGCCGGCTGCGACCTGTTTGTTCCAGCGCGCCACGACCCGCTGGCAGTACTGGTCGGCCTTGCCGAAGTCCGCGAGCCCGACCGCCTTGTAGTCGAGCGCGTGCAGCTTGACGAGCGCGTCGAGCGCCGAGCTGTACATGGCATAGCGGTAGAGCGGCTTGACGCCCGGCAGCGACGGGTCCTTGAAGATGCGGCCCTCGACGAATTCCATGAGGTAGAACGGCGTGCCAATCACGCCCGCGTTCTCGCAGAGCAGCACGGGCTTGGGCACGGGCACCTCGGTGTACTCGAGCGCCTTGAGCACGCGGAACTCGCGCTCCACGGCGTGCGCGGACGGCAGGATGTCCCCGTGCGGCTTCTTGCGCAGCACCCAGCGGGCGCCGCTGCGCGCCATCACCACGAGGTACGTCGGGTTCGACTGCCCGTGCTGGAACTGCTGGATCTCGGCGATCGCGCCGTGGTGCGCGCCGAGCGCCGCGTGGATGTAGCGCTCGAGCGCAGGGGCGTCGATGGGCGCGCGCACGTCCTGCTTGGTCATCGCGGAGGGGGAGCGGCTGGAGAGGAGGGACGGGGGCTTGAGAGGCGGGCGGCCGATTGCCGAATGAGGAGCTAAGCGAGCGAGCGAGAGCGGCGCAGCGGGATCGCTTGAACTTGCGCTCAGTATACAAAAAAGCGCTATTGCGTCAACAGTTTTTCAGCGTTGAAGTGATAGTGTGTGCTGGTGCTGGAAGTGCCAGATGGTCGACATGCATTGAAGCTGCATGGTGTGTGCAGGCCGATCTGTTGCTGTTGTGAGATGCTGGAGAGCTACTTAGGCACTCGAATCGACTCGGTCGATCTCCGGACGCCTGGAGAGCCGAGGAGCTCTAAGGTTCATGCATGAGGCCAACACCACGACCGACGGACCGATCCTGCTTTCCCTTGCAGATCTCTGTGTCGAGTCAACACTTTGCTTGTCTTTGCGGAGACTGAGCGGAGGAGGGGACACCCGAACACACTGAACAGGAAAGGACAGGAGGAACACCCGAACACAACGGTGCCTCGAACACCTCGCCCTTGCCCTAACTAGCGACGTATCGAGATGTCGGCACGGCGGTGCAGGCTTGATCCGGTCTGCGTCGTCAGGCTGTGTTGTACTGGTAGAGTCGAAGCTCGTCGAGCGCGCGAGTTGGTTGATAGTGGGCAATCAGTCTGTTCGGGTAGGCAGGCAGGCGAACGGCATCGGAACACGGCCTGACGCAACACCTCGAACTCCGAGAGATCTGCCCTAGAATAGCGCTCGGTGTGCCCTCAGTTTCACTTCGCTTCGCCTCGCCTCGCCTCGTCACGTCTGCTCTGCTCACGAGGTTGACGCCACCGACAGACATGGCCAAGACCAAGGTCAAGCCGCGTGCGAGTTCGACGACGGGAGAGCGCTGGGCCACGAGGACGAAGGTGGCGCCGATCGACTCGGTCGCGCCGGCTGCGACTGAGATCCAATCCAGCCCTCTGCTGCCACGAACGCCCCACAAGAGAGCGAAACTCCAGCTGGCAGCCGCGCTCTTCGACGCCTTCCTGTGGCTCTTCATGGCATACCTCGTCCTCTTGCAGTTCGCGAGCGTGTTCTGGGGCACGACGAACAACATTCTCCGTGTCAACATTGGCCAGAGTCCGCTCGACGGTGGACCCGCTCTCATCGCAGGACTCAACGACGAGCCGCTCAGTGACCGTGCAATCGTGTGCGTCTTGCAAGGACGCACGTACGCCCCAGTGACGGTCAACGACGCGATCAAACTGTCAGGCACCAAGATCGTGGACACCACCGGGGCTGCTGTGAACGGCTATCGGGTCGTGAAGAGAACCACGATGGTCTTGTCACCGGACGCTAAGGCCGCGTACACTCGCACCTGCGCCGTCGTCACGTCGACCCTGGACTCGATCTTCAATCGATGCACCGTGCTAGGCTACAATGTCACCCGCGACAAGCTCCGAGTCATGGACGACTTGGAGAGCTCGACGATGTACCAGATCGACAACTCGCTCCCGGTGCTCATCATTCCGTACTGGGACAATGCTTTCAGTGCGAGGTTCGTGGTTCCTGGGTGGGACGGTAGTGCGTGTATGATGCGGCTCACAGGCAAGTATACCGATCCGAAGAGCTCGACGCCGTACGCGATCGCGATCAGCCGCACGAATCGCGAGACGAAAACAGTCGCATGGCTCCAGCGTCCTGGCGGCAGGTGGAGGAACGGATGGTACGAAGACCTGCAAGGCGCGAAGTGGTTCGCAGACTTCATAAGCGACGAGAAGGACTCAAAACTGGGCATCCCGCTCAGCCAGTACAACATGGACACCGGCGACACCGTGGTGTGCATGAGTATCAAGGACAATTGTTACGCAGTTCTACTCGAGAGCTGGGCGTCCAAGTTCACTTCGTCCACCGTTGTCGTCTCTCGGACATCGATCATCGTGGCGAACGGCAAGCGCTTCGGCTTCTTTCAGTACAAGGCGAACATGCTCAACGAAGTCAAGACCGTCTACGACTGGGAGACGCTACTCTCGAACGTGATCGCGCTCCAGGTTCTCTTCCGGTGGATGCTCGTGATGATCGCGCTGCACCGAGGGTACTCTCGCGGCGTCTCGGACTGGTTCCACGCCGGAGTCGGGTGTCTTGCCGACTCGTACAGCTTCACGTTCTTGCCGATACTGATGCTCCCGCGTTTGAAGGTGGCGCTCTTCGCCTTCTGGACGTCGGGCATGTTCGTCGAAGGCCCGCAGCGAGCTCTCAGCGAAGCGTGGTTCTTCATGTATCCTGCGATCTTCGAGGTTGTGCTGCTTTACTACAGCCTTCTTAACTTGCTTGCGAAGCTCGTGTGTCGGCGTGTCAGCGACGTGCTCTTCGGTCCGACATTGCTCTTCTTTTGCGCGCTGCACTACCTGCGCGAGGATCTTTCGACGTCCGGCTGGCTTGAGATCAGTCGACCGCCGACCACTCTCGTGAGCCCAGCTCAGTTCACAAGTGCGTCGCTCTTCGACTTCTTCACAACCGATCTGGCGCTCCGCACGAACGCCAAGGTGAAGAGCATCTTCGTGGCGAAGCTGATCGTCCTCGGCGCGAGTCTGCTGCCGCTGGTGTGGAGCATCATCCGTCAGCGGCACATTGATCGCAAGTCGCCAGCGAGCAACATCGAGAAGACGCTCGCTATCCGCATAGACAACCTGCATGGACTTGGTCGGTGGTACGGATCTGCGATCGGCTCAGACCGAGACACAAACAAGGACCGCCGAAACACCGTGCTGAACAGCTATGAGGTGGCTCGGCTCGGCTTCATCGTGTTCGGCGACAGCAGCAGCAAGACCGGCGAGTATCTGATCACGTTCGAGGACTGGGACTTGCTGACACTCGTGACCCCGATGCGCAAGTTCACGCACCTGTGGAACCACCGCATCGTGGCGTTCGCACTCCGTACGCAGCAGGTTGGAGGAAGCGCAGTGATCGCGGACGAGCCGGAAATGATGCATGTCGACGACGAGCGCCTGCAGCAGATCCGCTGGTGGCGGATCAGCTCGCGATCGGTCGAGTGAGAGCGAGTCGCGATAGCAGCAGCAGCAGTGTACATTCTCCTCCTCACTTGCATCAACATGAACTCTGTCAACAAATGGCAACTTTGGTAACCTCCGACGACTCATTGGCGACCCAGAAGTGATGGCCTTCGTCGCGGGGAAGTCGCAGCTTCGAGCTGCTGTCGCTGCGACGATCCCGTCCGCCACAAGCGACAGGACTCCAGCGTTGCCGCTGCACGAACCCGCCATATCTGCACGATCCAGCTCAGCGCGCCTCCGAGAGGCTCTCCAGTTTGTCTGCGGGTTGTACAACTGGGTACTGTGGACGTTCATCGCTCTGCTCTTGCTCTCGCAGTGGCTTGGAGCCTTCTGGAACTCGTCGACGCGCGAAGCCATTGGGATCGGTGGGCACGACCCGGAGCTCGGACCCACCACGATCCAAGGATCCAACGACATCCCGTACTCGGACAGATGCGTGGTCTGCTCGCTCGTGGGAAGGCAGTACAAGCCACTTCGACTCCAGCAGGCACTCGCAGCGAACACCACGACCACGATCGACTCGACAGGCGCTTCTGTCAACGGGTACCGCGTGCTCGTGCGCGATGAGATCACCGACGACCTCGATTCAGCCTTCGTCAACATGTGTGATGCCATCGCCTCTTCGCTGGACAACATCGTCGAGATATGCACCAAGCTCGGATACGACGTCGAGGACGATACGCTTCGCATCGTGGACGGACTCGACAGCTCGCACTTGAAGCTGATCCCGAACACGCTGCCGGTTCTCATCATGCCGTTCTGGGACAAGAGTGTCGGATCGAGGTACGTGATGCCGGGGCAAGACGGGAGTGCGTGTATGTTCCACCTGGAGGGAATGTACGAGTCCGAGTCCGTGGCACGAGGGTTGCTTCGCGCCACGAACAGATCCGCTCGAGAGCTCAAGACGGACGAGTGGCTCGGGCGTCCTGGAGGACGCTGGCGCAACGGATGGTATGAAGTCTCGACCGGCTCACGATGGTACTCGGACATGCTCAGCACGACAAGCTCGGCGTTCGGTCAGCACGTCTTCGACACGTCCACGAGCGCAGAGCTCGACTGCTCGCAATCCAAGGAGTGTGCCATGCTGCCGCACGACGAAGAGTGGGGATCCAAGCTGACTTCGACTGTCACGATGACCAATGTCAGCTCGGTGATGATCGCGAATGGAGCGCAGCACGGGATCTTCTGGTGGGAATCGTACATGACGATCGTCATGACAAGCGAGTACGACCTCGAGACGCTCATCTCCAACGTCGCGCTCGCCTTCGTGATAGTGCGCTGGCTCGTGTGCTTGGCTGCTCTGCAGAACGCGTACAGACTGGGAGTCACGCGATGGCATACAGTCGGCATTGGTTCCGTGTCGTGCTCGCGAAACTTCCACTTCCTGACGATCGTCCTCATGCCGCGTCTCAAGACGACGCTGGCGGTGCTCTTCGCGGTCGGGTGCAAGTTCGAAGGCGGTCAGAGCTCGCTCACAGAGAACTGGTTCGTCATGTACCCGGGGATCTGCGAGTTCATGCTGTTCTACTACAGCATTTTGAACATGCTCGCCAAGGTGCTGCGCCGCCGGGTGAGCGACATCTTGTTCGGTCCGACGCTCATGTCGCTGTGCCTGCTACACTACCTGCGAGACGAACTCGGTCAGTCCCTGTGGTTCACCAGCACGAGCGGACAAGTGGCGACGATCGTCCAGTCCTCTGAGTTCACCAAGTTACGGCTGGGCGAGATCTTTACCACGGGAGTGTCGCTGCACTTGAACGGTGACGCCAAGGCGCTGTACGCGGCGAAGCTCGTTCTCGTGGCGATCAACCTTGTTCCGCTCCTGGTCGGCTGGGAGAGCACCTCGCTCCGGAACAAGGCGGCGAGGAGAACCAACGCCACGGAAACCGAGAAAGCGCTTGCGATCCGAGCGCACTTCGTTGGCGGCTTTGGCAGCGGCGACATCCACGAGCCCAGCAATCGGCAAGGCGGATCGGAGACCACGACGATGGCGGCGCTGAGCAGCTACGAGCTCGTGCGGCTCGGATACGTCGTTATCGGCGGGGAGTACCTCATCTCGATCACCGACTGGCACACGCTCTTCATCTTGTCCCTCGCGCGATATCTCCGAGAGCCACCCAACTTCCGCGTCACGATCTTCACGATCGTGGAGAGGCAGAACGGCAAGTCCACACGCGTGACGATCGACGATTACCCTCACGTCTGCCGACTCAACGACCCGCGTCTTCGAGCCCTCTCGGTGTTTGCGATCACGGCTCGTCCGTTCAACTGACTTGACTGGCAGGGTCAACGTAAAGCACGTTCCACTCCTGCACGATGTCAACGGCAAGGTAGCCTCGATGCGACGCCAGTGACCGCAACTTCACTGTGCACGAACGCATCACCGAATAGACTGGTAGTTCTGAACAACCTGGTCGATCTCGAGGAAAGCTTGCTGGAAGAACGCCTGGTCCACGCCGTAGCGGTGGTACTGGTGCAAGTATGCTCCGTGCGAGAACATCTGGAACGCTTTCTCGGCCGTGCTCGCGAGCGTCGGCACTGCGGCTTTCGAGTTGCTGGAGAGGAAGCACCTACAAGAGTGAGAGAACGATCCGTTGCCTTGCAACACTGGTAAGTGAAGAGCCCGTACCTCACGAGAGTCGCAGTCTTCTCGTACGCGTTGAACGACTCCGTTGACGAGAACCAGTGGAATGGCTGTGGGTTCCAACTGGCGTACATCGGCGCCTGATGGAACGCCGAGACGTCCGCTGCGACCGATTCCTTGCCGCGAAGCAGCAGCATGCTCGCCACCGCTGTGTTCCGCGCTCTCCCCTTCGGAGTCGACAGCGACACCTCCCAGTCGATCCCTTCCTCAAGAGGCGAGTTCGCCACTTGCATCTTGAAGCAGACTGCCTTAGATTATAGAAAATCGCCACGTGAAGATCGAGAGCAGGACGGACCTGGTGCAGGTGTTTGAGGATGCCGGTCCAAGTGTGGGTGCTGAACTGCTTCGACCGGTGGGGCATCTGCGGGATGGTCTTGATGTCCAGCAGCTTGAATCCCTGCGTCAGATGGGCACACAGGCAGGCAGTGAGTGCCACACAGGAAACAGCGGCGAGAAGCACTTGGGTCACTCACTGGGTGCTGGCACAGCTCCTGGCTGATCTCGCTGATCGGCTCGCGGTAGCCGCCGGAGTGCTCGCGAGACGTGACCGGCAGCAGCGCGGACGCCAGGTGCGTTGCCAGCACGTCGTTGATCTCCCGGAACGACGGGCTCTTGATGCGCAGCAGCCGCTGGCACATGGCGCTCGCCGCGTCGTTCTGCAGCACGAAGACACCGTGCGAGGACGCCGCGAGAGTCGCCATCGTGAGGACCGTGTTGTAGTTCTGCACGATGACCTCCCCGGACTCATACGGCCACACGACGGCGTTCAGCAGCCGCGACGACGGGTAGTGGTCCGCGAGCTGCTCGGTCAGGAAGGAGCCGAGCCCGGAGCCCGTGCCGCCCGCCACGCTCTGCAGCGTGAGGAAGCCCTGGTGCAGGTCGCAGCGCTCGAGTTCCTGCGAGGTCGTCCCCAGAGCGGCGTGAGCTTCTCCTCCTCACTGCGCGGCGCGGTGTCAGACGGGACGACGCACCGTCTGCACGAGCTCCAGCAGCGCCGTCTCGTGCTGCGCGCCATGCGCCGCGTAGCCGAAGGCCCAGTTGTTGCCCGAGCCGCTCTGCTGCGTGAACGTGTTGCCACCGTCGTAGCACCAGCGCGCGCCGCGCTGTCCTCTTTCTCGGCCGCGCAGACACTGCTGCACGACCTTGGGCTCCATGTCGACGAGCACGGCGCGCGCCGTGGGTGACGCGCCGCCGTCGTCGCCGTCGTTCTCCACGAGCGAGCGGTCGCTCGGTTGGCTGCGCTCGCGGAAGAAGAAGCTGCTGTTAATGCTGTTAATGCTGCTGGTCGCGCCTTCGTCCGCGAGCTTCTGGAAGAGCGCGGCGCCGAGCTGGTTGCCGCACTGCCCGAGCTGCACGGTGAGCATGCTGTTCGTCGATTCGCACTTTACAGGAGACACACGGTATCCAACCTCCCCTTTGTTTTGTATGGGTGCGACCAGTAGGAATCTCGCTCGCCACCAAGCACACTAGCAAGGAGCATGTACAACGGCATCGGGCTGCGCACCGTGCGCGGCTCCGGCACGAACGGCTACGTGCAGCGCAACCTGAGCCATGTGGACGCCGCGCGCACGCGGCAGACGCTCGCGCGCTCGCAGCGTGGGGACCGCGGCGGCAGCGGCGGCTTTGGGGGGAAGGCGGCGGCGACGCGCGCGGTCGCGAACGCCGACATCCTGCTGCACGAGCGCAAGCGGCGCGTGGAGGTGGCGCTCATGGAGCTAACGCTCGAGCTGGAGGAGCGCGGCTGCGATGAGGACGAGATCCTCGACAAGGTGGCGCGCGAGCGCGAGCGCCTGCTGGCGCAGGTGAGCAGGGACACAGAGACCAGCAACAGCAACAGCAACAGCAACAGCAGCCACGCGCGCCAGCGCCGCAAGGAGGAGGAGAACGCACGCATGAAGGACGCGTTCGGCATCGCGAGCGACCATGTGCCCGGCGAGAGCTTCGACCCGGAGATGCAGGAGCGCCGCCGCCAGGAGCGCATCGCCAAGCGCGAGCAGGAGCGCGCCGAGCGGGAGGCGCAGCGCCAGGCGCGTCTCAAGGAACGCGAGGAGCGCCAGAAGGAGCTCGAGCGCCGCAACCGCTCCAACCCGCGCATCTCGGCGGCGCCGCGCCGCTCGCGCTCGGACGACCGCCGCGGCCGTCGCGCCAGTCGCTCGCGCAGCTCAGGGAGGAAGGAGAGCAGCGGCAAGCCGAAGCAGAGCCGACGCGACTCGCCGTCTCGCTCGCGTTCGCGCTCGCGTTCACGGGGAGCGTCGTCGCGCTCGAGGCGCTCGCCGGAGAAGGCAACTCGCCGCGAGCGGGAGACGAAGCGCCGCAGCGCCAGCAGCAGCGGCTCCTCGTCCAGATCCAGCAGCGGCTCGAGCCGCAGCCGCAGTCGCAGTCGCAGTCGCTCGCGAGGCAGGGCCACCAAGCCGCGTAGCCGCAGAGACGCGCGCTCGCGTTCGCGTTCTCGTCGTCACGCGAGCTCCGACTCGGACTCGAGTCGCAGCGCGAGTCGCACGCCGCCGCGCCGCCGAGCGAGCGAGAAGACACCAGTGAAGGTGAAGGCGGTGGCGAAGGTGCTGGATCTCTCCAAGCCTACGACGGGTGTGAAGAGTCCGAGTGTGAAGGTTGAGGCGAAGCCGCGAGCCGACGAGCGCCAGGCGAAGCCGGAGCCTGTGAAGGAAGTGCCGGCACGGGACTTGTTGTCGAAGCCTCCATCGGCGGAAGCGAGCGCCAGCGACGAGCGTCCGCGCGAGGACGCGCCGAAGAAGGTGCGGCAGACCAGTCGGTGGTCGGAGCGCAAGGCTCCCGCTGTTGTCGCGCCGCCTGCAGTCGAGCCGACGGTGCCGAAGATCGAGGGGACGAAGATCGAGGAAGCGCCCGTGCGCGGGAGATCGTCGGAGGCGAACAAGCGCCGCCGCCAGAGCTCGAGTGCATCTCGAGCGAGTCGGAGCCCGCGCCGTCGCCGCCGTCTGAACTCCCGATCGCGGTCCCGGTCGCCGTCGCGTTCGCGTTCCCGTTCGCACTCACGATCCTCGCGCTCGTCGTCGTCGTCGTCTCGCTCTCCGTCGCGTTCGCGTTCGCGCTCGCGCTCTCGCCAGCGCGGATCTCGCCGCCGCCGCAGCCGCAGCCCGAGCTCCAGCCGCAGTCCGAGTCCGCGAGGTCGCCGCCGTTGACGCTCTCCCTCCTGACTCCTTGATCCTCGCCGACCACCAGCGGCACTAGCGCAGCCGCGTCCAGGCGTCGTCCCTATCTTCCTAGCAAAGACTTCATATCCCTGCAGCCTAATGACGACCGCGTGATCATCGATCCTCCGCATGTTGCGCTGGTCTCACACGTCGCAGATCCGAGAGCCACAGTAGGTAACAGTCACTTCGAAACCCATAATCACCCGTCTGCTTGCTCGCTCGTCGTCGCCCGCATGTCGATGGCGCTAGTGGAAGGCGGCGGCGGCGGCGCGTCCTCCGTCATCACCAGCAGCGGCGGCGGCGGCGGCGGCGGCGACGCCGACCGCGAGCCGTTCCTGCCGCAGCTGCCGGCGCCGGCGTCGTCCGCTGATCGCCTGGCGGCGCTTCGCCGCGTGCCGCGCGAGCTGCTGCGGCGCCTGCCGCTGCTCTGCGCGCTCTGCTCCATCTCGAGCGGCGTCACGTGGGTCGTCAAGGGCTTCTTCGTGTGCGTGGGCATGATGCTCGTGGGCGGCGTCGGCTCCTTCACGCTGCATCAGATGATGAGTCCGCAGATCGAGGCGCTGCTCAAGCAGCGCGCGGCGTTGCAGAAGGACCTCGACGCGCTGCAGCTGCAGGTGCGGCGCGCCCTTCGTGTCGCTACATAGGTAGTTTGTGGATGGCGCTCATCGTAGTATGGATCATTGCACGGACAGGTCGAGAACCTCACGAGCATCGCCGAGAGCCGTCTGGAGACCATCCACTTGCTCGAGAAGGAGCTCGAGCGCCAGGCGCTGGAGGCGGCGGCGGTGGCAGCTGCGCACTCCGGCGCCGGTGGTGCCGGTCGCCTGCGCGACGGCCGTCGCATCCCCGGCGGCGCGGGGCTCCCTAGCTTCACGCTGCCCACGATCGTCTACGCGGGGCTGCTCGGCTCCATCATCCTCGCGATCGTCGTCTACCGCGTGTACCGCATCGTGCAGATGGAGGTGCGCGACCACAAGAACGCGCTCCTGAGGAGCCGAAGCGGCAGCAGCAACAGCGGCCACCACCAGCACCACAGCCACAGTCACCCTAGTCACAGCCACCCGAGCCACCGCCACCGCCGCGACTCGTCCGCGTCGATGCTGCCGTCGCACTCGCTGTCTCCGACGAACGCGTCGTTGCTATCCATCAGCGCTGGCGACAGCCACTTGGACGCCAGCGCGCTCAGCAGCAGCAGCAGCGCAGATCTGCAGAGCCCCAGCCGCCTCGAGAACGACGAGCCGTCGCCGCAGCAGTGCTACAAGCGCTCGCAGCCGCCAGCGTCACCCGACAGCCGCCTCATGCACGTGTAGGAGACCTTCAATGTAGCCATCTTCATCTTCTCCTGTCGAATCCCAACACATCACGACGCCGCCGATTCAAAGAGTCGCTCACTGAGGGACTTGCTTCTTCAGAACGACGATGCTCGGCGGACTCGCGGCGGTGCACCCGGCGCCTCGACGAGCGCTCAAGCGGGTGGTCAAGGGAAGAGGCCGCAGCGACGGCGACGACGGCGACGACGGCTTGCGAGACGCGTCGGCGGTCGATGACGCACTACCA
>JAASGA010000499.1:0-17987 GCA_023334105.1 Globisporangium nodosum
AGATCCGCAGACACGTTCGGCGGCGGCGTCTTCGTCGTCGTCGTCGCGGTGCGACCTCGACAGCTTCATGATCGCGACGATCTTCCGGTTTGCTGGATCTCAAGTCCGGCGTCGAGTCGTGTGGAGGTGAAGTGATCGAGACCCGGTCAATGGACTGCTCCGATGTCAATAGAGCTCGACGGTCAACATCCGAGCCATTCCCACACCAACTCACTGACCGACCTATCGACAGAACCGGCGCGCGATGTTTTCCTGCTCTCCTGTCGATTTTGGAGTGCTTGAGGTGGGTGCTTGTTACCGTGAAACAGTTGACATACACGCTTGCACCTTCAGGCAGCAGATCGAGTGTGTAGTTGTTTGGAATGTTAGACCGTCGGCGGCACGGCAGCTTGCTTTCAGTCGTGGAGCTAGTGTGCCCATGCAGCTGCTGTGAGAGAATGTGCTGAAAGAGCGTTGAGTTTACGGCCACGAGAATCGACGCCGAGGAGTTCATGTGCACGAACATCGACACCTCCGCTGTCGCCGTTGCCGCAGGAATGTTCCAACTCACATCCGGACGACTGTCAGAGTTCTCTTGAGCCGTGTGAACAAGTCGACCTGAAGCATACCAGTCATCGTTCAGTTGGATCGAGGTAGGTCGATGAACAACATCCTTTCGAAATAGCACTGTGCATGATCGCTTCCTGCTTCTTTGCCCTCGCATCACTTGAAGGATGTTCACGCCGGTGCTGCCGGAGATCGTGGCGCCGAAGCCTCCGCCACCGACCTCCGCGCCGTTCTTCCTCCGACGCCAGTCGACGAAGCGCATCACAGGAGGACTCCCAGATGTCCGATCCGAGAGCCAGGAAACCTCGAGCGAGTCGCGGGACGCACCATCGAAGGCGACAGTGACGTTCCAGCGATCCGTGCGGCGGTTCTCGAGGCGCCGGAGCGAGTTGTTTGTCGCCGTGAAGTCTGTCGTGACGCCAGAGGTCCCGACGCATCTGCTCAAGTTCCTGCTCAAGACGCCCGAGCAGCAGCAGCGCCTGAGCGCCGTCAGGACGACACTCGCCGACGAGCCGAGCGCACGCAACGAGATGAGTCTCGACGTCGTGTACGACTGGATGCTGCAGAACTGCAAGCAGGTGCGTACAGCTAACGAAGAGTGCACAACAAGGTGACGGAACGTGACTCGAACTAACCTCGACACACACGACAACAGTACAGCAACAACATCTTCGGGTCCGCGCCAGAGTACATCCGCCGTGAGATCTGCCGCCAGATGCGGCTCATGAAGGTCTTGAGCCAGGGACTGATCATCCGGCAGGGAGACAGCGGAGACCGCTGCTACATCGTCATCAACGGCATCGTCGACGTGTACATCAAGAAGGAGAGCGAGATCGTGGCAGTCGACACGAATGGCGCGAAGCCGAAGCAGACACATGGCGACCTGGCTGGTCTCCCGAATGCCAAAGCCTACGGCGAGATGGTCGCGAACCTCGGCCCTGGCGCCATGTTCGGTGAAGTCGTGCTCCTGAACCCGACCGCGAAGCGCAATGCCACGATCCTCGCGTCGCAGTACACCGAATGCTGCGAACTCATCTGCCTCGAGCGCGCCGACTACACCCGCCTCGTGCGCACGGCGTCCATGGAGGCGTCGCACTACAACCACGCCGAGATCCTCGACCAGATGTACCTCTTCCAGGGCTGGGAGAAGCACGGTGCGCTCCCGGCTCGGTGTTGGGGTCACCTTGATCGGTTCTCACCACTGCGCTCTGCTATAACATCGCAGAGAAGATGCGGCTGATCAGCGCGATGCGCTCCAAGCACTTCGTCAGCAACGTGCGAGTGGCTGCTGTCTGTCTGCCTGTGCCAGTTCCTCCTGCTCGTTCTCACCTCCTTCTTGCTCCCCTGATCGTCTCGACAACCACCAGGAGTACCTGTACCGCGCTGGCTCGGACGCCAAGTGGATGTTCGTGATCACGTCCGGCGAAGTCGTCGAGCGGCTGAACTGGGCGGTCTCGAGCGGCAGCGACGCGCTGCGCGTGCGGCTGCTCCCGCATTCGTCGAAGGCGCCGGAGAAGAAGGTGAACATCGACCTCGCGCTCGTCGGGCCGGGCGACATCGTCGGCGAGCTGCCGTTCGTCATGGCCAAGTGGACCGCTGGCTTCGACATCAAGGCGGTGACGGACGTGCAGACGCTGGCGATCGACCGGCGCTACTACGAGAGCAACATGCTCCACGCGACGCCCGAGACCAACCGCGCGACCCACTCGACACTCCAGAAGCTCAAGCGCATCTCGCGCGAGCGCGAAGACTGGCGCCAGCAGCGGCTCGAGTGCGGCTCGGCGTACCCGAACGCGCACATCAGCATGTGCGTCGTCGTCTAGCTCCTTGCTTGCATTCTTTGCCAGTCTGCTTAGCGACAGAAGTGTGAACTCACAGCGCTCTGGCCGCGCGTGAATCAGCACCTGGCAGCTCATGCGCATGTCGAACCTGCGCTGCCCGCGCTGCGGCGCTAAAGGCCACCTCGCGATTGACACGACCCGGTGCGCGAGTCCGCCGACCAGCGGGCCGCTCACGTCGAGTCTCGCGGTCGTGAACGGTAGCCAGCGCAAGTCGCGAGCCGTGATCGAGGCTCAGAGGCGAGAGCTCGCGAAGCTGCCAGGCGACTCGCCGCTACCGTCGTCTCCCAGGTACGAGAAGCACTTGATCGGCTGTTCATCTGGTCATGAGCGACGAGATCTGATGAGAGGCTGACTGCGTGTGCTTGCTGCACGACGACAGGCGACGGAGCTCAGCGCTACGTGAATTGTTCGACGACGAGTACCTGCCTAGCGCGAAGGAGCAGCTCGCGCGCTGTCGACGGCAGCCGCCGCCGCGACCGGAGCTCTCCACGCCTACTGCCACACAGACTCGAGAGGACAGCGACGCATAGAATGCCACACACACTCACTCTTCCAGCTCAGCCTCCGCTCGCTATGCACCGTGTCTCACTTGAGGCGCTTCTCCATCCACGCGATGAGGTCCTTGACGATCTCGTCGTGGCCTTCGATGTTGAGCGTCTCGTGCAGCTGCGTGGGCACGACGTTGAGCGTCTTGTCCTTCGTGGCGCACTTGTTGTAGAAGCGCACGCTGCCCTTGGCGAAGCACACGGCGTCGTGCTCGCCGTGGAGCACGTAGAGCGGCGCGGCGAAGTCCTTGGTCACGAACGTGGTCTCATCCTGCGCGAAGCGCCGGCCCTCCGTGATGAGCTCCGCCACGAGGCGGATCGTGGCGCCGTGCGCGGGCCGCAGCGGGTCGCGCAGCCAGCGCGTGGCGACGTTCGGGTCGTTGCTGAGCACGTCGAAGCCGATGGGCGGCATCGTGTTCTTGGGCATCCACGTCGAGAGCTTGGCGACGAGCGAGAGGAACCACGGGTGCTTGCCGAGCGGTGCGCAGTAGATCGCGGGCGCCGAGAGCACGACGCCGTCCCACTCCACGTTGTGCGCGCGCGAGCGCTCGGCGATGAGCAGCGCCACGACGCCGCCCATCGAGTGGCCGAGCACGAACTTGGGCAGCTTGCGCCAGTCGACGCCCGCGTGGGCGTCGAGCGACGGGTCGAGCACGCTGGCGTTGACGCCGTCGTCGCCGGCGCTCGGTCCGTCGAGCACGTGGGTCACGAACTCGAGGTAGTCCTCCGCGAGGTGCGCGATCTTGAGCGCGAACATGCGCTCGCCGTCGCTGAGCCCGTGGCCCTGGTGGTCGACGCTGAAGACCGCGAAGCCCGCGCGCGCGAGCTGGCGCGCCACGTGGTCGTAGCGGCCGCCGTGCTCGCCGATGCCGTGCACGAGGAACACGGCGCCGCGCGGCGCGACGTCGTGGCGCGGCAGCCACTTGCGCACGAACAGCGCGAAGCCGTGCGACGTCGTGAAGAACGGCCGCAGCACGTCGAGCGACGGCGCCGGCTGCGCGAGCGCCACGCTCGGCGGCAGCTGCGGCAGCGCGTGGCGCGCGTGCGTCCAGCTGTAGACGCCCGCCAGCGCCTTGTAGAGCGCGAGCGCGAGCGCGCCGGCGCCCACGGCCTCGAGCACGCCCACCATACCGTCTTCTTAAGTACGACGAGCTGGGATGTGAAGTGGTCCCTGTGGATTCTCATAACAGCGGCGCTGGCGTCATTGAAGGCTTCGAGTATTTAACTCCATTAACTTCAAGCGTGCTGCGTAAACGAAATTCGGCATTCTGCAACTCGCACTTACACGGGAGAATGAGACTCGATACCTAGTAAAATGTATGCGCATATCGAGCTGAGCCTTTTGAACAGTTGCGCGAACAGAGTACACGGTGTGCGCCACACCACGCGTCACTTGAACCTCCTTCCCTCTCATTCCCGGAAGCCGAGCCAAGCGCTCAAGCTGCCCACCCCAAGAGCTTCTCCAGCGCCGTCGTCCTCCGCCTCCTCCCCAACCCCCAAGCCAGTCACCATGGGCGCCGGACAGAGCAGCGTGCCCATGACCGAGATCGACTTCGAGAGCTACCGCGGCCTGCGCTACTCGAAGGAGGTGCCGGGCTCGCGCAACGCGCGCCAGGGGCCGATCTACGTCACGGGCCAGCTCCCGGGTATCGTGGACGCCGAGCAGACCGTGTATCACGCGTTCCTGCGCGGCCACGCCGAGGACAACGGCACGCGCCCGTGCTACGGCACGCGCCGCGTGGAGAACGGCGTGGCCGGCGCCTACGAGTGGGTCACGTACGGCGAGGTCAAGACGCGCGTGGACGCCATCGCGTCGGGGCTCACGGCCGCCTGCGGGCTCAAGCGCCAGGACATGGTCTCCATCTTCTCCAAGAACCGCATGGAGTGGTGTCTCGTCTCGCACGCGACCGACCGCATGGCGTACGCGCTCGTGCCGCTCTACGACACGCTCGGCCCGGACGCTGTGCCGTACATCCTCAACCACACGGAGTCCACGGTGCTGTTCGCCGGCGCGGACCAGTTCGGCGTCATCGTCGAGTGCAAGGACGAGTGCCCGAAGCTCCAGTTCGTGATCCAGTTTGAGGACGTCACGGACGAGCAGCGCCGCATCGCGAGCGCCAAGAACCTCGTGCTCAAGAGCCTCTCGGAGATCGAAGCGCTCGGCCGCAGCCGCCCGCTGCCGGCGGACCCGCCGCTCCCGGATGACGTGTCCACGATCTGCTACACGTCGGGCACGACGGGCAACCCGAAGGGCGTCGTGCTCACGCAGCGCAACGTCGCGATCGTGGCGGTGCTCACGGAGGAGCGGCTGCTCGTGTCCAAGATGGACGTGCACATCTCGTACCTGCCGCTGCCACACGTGTTCGAGCGCGCGGTGATGACCGCGATGGTGCGCAACGGCGCCGCCGTGGGCTTCTACCAGGGCGACGTGCTCTTCCTGATGGACGACATGGCGACGCTCGCGCCGACGATCTTTGTGTCGGTGCCGCGGCTGTTCAACCGCGTGTACGACAAGATCGTGCAGGGCGTGGCGGCGGCCGGGGGGCTCAAGAAGATCCTCTTCGACCAGGGCTTCGCGTCCAAGAAGGCCGGGCTCGCGGGCGGCTACAAGACGCACGCGTTCTGGGACGCGCTCGTGTTCTCCAAGATCCGCATGGTGCTCGGCGGCCGCGTGCGCCTGATCCTGTCGGGCTCGGCGCCGCTCGCCGCGGAGGTCAAGGACTTCCTCAAGATCGTCATGAGCTGCGACGTCGTGGAAGGCTACGGACTGAGCGAGACGGCTGCCGCGCTTGCGGTGGCGTCGCCGGACATGCCGCTGGGACCGCACGTCGGACCGCCGATCCTGAACACGGAGGTGCGGCTCGAGGACGTGCCGGAGATGGGGTACACGTCGAACGACAAGCCGCGGCCGCGTGGCGAGGTGCTCATGCGCGGCCCGAACCTCTTCACGGGTTACTACAAGGAGCCGGAGAAGACGGCGGAGGCGATCGACGCGGACGGCTGGTTCCACACGGGTGACATCGGCTGCTGGAACGCCGACGGCACGCTGAGCATCATCGACCGCAAGAAGAACATCTTCAAGCTGTCGCAGGGCGAGTACGTGGCGGCCGAGAAGATCGAGGGCGTGTACCTCAAGAGCAAGTTCGTGGCGCAGATCTTCGTGTACGGCGACTCGCTGCAGAGCCACCTCGTGGGCATCGTCGTGCCGGACCCGGAGGTCGCGGAGGCGTGGGGTCAGAGCCAGGGTCTCTCGAAGGACAACGCGACGCCCGCTAAGCTCGCGCTGAACCCGGCGTTCCAGAAGGCCGTGCTCCAGGACATGAACCGCACGGGCAAGGAGGCGCAGCTGCGCGGCTTCGAGTTCGTCAAGGCCGTGCACTTCCACCCGGAGCCCTTCTCGATGGACGCCGGACTCATCACGCCCACGTTCAAGCTCAAGCGCCCGCAGCTCAAGGCGTTCTTCCAGCAGCAGATCAACGACCTGTACGCGCAGTCCAAGTAGACGACGGCGAAGCGCGAGGTGCGGCGGTCGAGCGCTCGTTCTTCCGCTCTCTCTCTCTTTCTCTCGTTCTCTGCTGGCTGCTGCTGCTGCTGGGTGCTCCTGGGTGTTTGGATCGCGGACTTGCTTGCCAGCTCTCCTGCTGGGACCTTCTCCTCGGTATAAGATGTACACGTGTTGACACGACAGACGTGTGAGTGGCTTTCTCTCGAGTGTGTGGCGAGTGTCGGAGGTGGAGCTCATGTGTCTTGTTCACGTCAAGCAGCTACTCTCTGGATCAGGCGAACAGCGCGGCTTCAAGACGCGCAATCTTCTCGTCGAGCAAGTGCGTCCGGTGCTGCAGCATCCATTCCGGCGATCTGCGTCAACAAGTGTCGTCGGGTGCGTCAGTGTTGACGTCAAACTCTCAACATTCGGCCAGGACGCACCCGGAGCGGTGGTCGCTCAGGAAGTCCATGTACGGCTGGCTGGCGCGCAGCGAGGAGCCGAAGAGCAGATTCTGGACGCACACACACACACGCTGGCTGTTAGCAGCGATAGAGAGGTGGGAGCTCTCGATTCGACCGATGGGCACTAACCTCCGTCGCGTGGCTGAGGAGGGTGCAGAGCGACGGTCCGGATGAGCCGTCCTCGATCTGACTGCAAGGAATGCCGAGCGGCATCACCCTGTGCCGCGTCGTCCACAAAAGTTAGTGTCACGATGGCTCTGATAGCGCGGCAGCTGCTTTCTCGACGCACCCGTGCACCGCGATCGACGCGTGGTTGTGGCGAGTGAACTCGAGTCTGGACATGAGGAGGAAGTCGCGACAACGACGGAGGTTCGTCAGTGGGACGGCGAGGGACACGCAGAGTGAAGACGCCGACGGCGCGCCACCTGATGAAGCGGCACGGGATGAAGCCGATCTTGACGCTCACTTCGCGCGAGTGCGCCATCGTCTGCATCCGCTTGACTGTTTGCAGCAAATGGGATGGGACAAGTGCCCACCAGCAGCATCAGAGCACCATGAGTAAGGCACCAAGCTGCATCCGTCGCTATCGCCCTGCACCAGAACACGCACCCGTCACATACGAGCGCGGTCGGTCCTCCACCGCGAGACTCACGTCCACCGCGCACGCGTTCTGTCGTCACAAGCCACTCGTTCACACGTCAGTCGCCACGCCACGCAGCACTTGGAACACACACGGACTCGATCGCGCACCTTGTTGAGGATGCGGATCTCCGACAGCAGCGTCTTGGCGTCTCTGCAGCCACATACTCAGATCGTTAGCTGCACTCCACCCGCTCAACGCTCCGCCCTCACACGCAAGCCACGTAAACACTCACAGCGCGAGCACGACGCTCTCCTTGGCGCGCGCGAAGCTCTGCCAGCACGAACGCGTCGAGTACTCGAGCAGGTTCGCCGGCTGGAAGCTGCCGGCGGCGCCAGACGCGCGGCGCACGCGAAAGGCGACGACGTCCTCGCCCGCGTTCTCTCCGCTACTGCTGCTGCTGTTGCTGTTGTTGCTGCTGTTCCTCTTGCTCTTGTTGCTCTTGTTGCTGCTGCTGTGGTGGTGGTGCTCCTGGAGGTTACAGTGGTTGCTCATGGCAGGGGCAGGAGGCTGCGCTGCAGGTGCTGCTGCTCGTGTGGAGTTCAGGAGGCTGCTGGCGCCGCTCGAGCGCCGCCGCTTTGCACGCTCCAGCGGCTGCGACGCGAACTGCCGCATCTTGGCCGCGTACGCGTGCTCGCCGCTGTCGTAGAGGTTCGCGGGCATTGGCGACGGTGGCGTCATCGCTGCGAGCTTGGTCCGCTTCGTGAGAGGTTACTTTGGTGATCTGATAACCGTTGTTTTGGCGCGCTTTTTGCTTCGTTCAAAAAACGACCTTGTATTAAGGTCAAATGCGTGAACCCTGATTTTAGGTGACTGGATTAAACGTTCGCTAGAAGGACCTAAAGAGTCGTTCTAGCGAACAAGAAATCCTTCTGCTCAAGATTTTGAAAATAATACTAATTTACTAAACTATATACTAGTGCTAGTTTAGTTTAGACCGTTTAGTGAACTAGTATTATTTGTCAAAAATCCGTTTGTGTCACAATCTTGCCGTGCTGAGATGGACTTTGGGGACTTCATGGCGGCGCCGCCCGCCGCCGCCTCTGCCAGCGCCAGCGCCGACGTGGAGCTCGACCGCAAGCTCTACACGATGCTGGAGATCGAGCAGCGGCGCTACGAGGGCTTCTTCGCGGCGCTGGACGAGTCGCGCGCCGGGACACTGCCGCGCGCCGCCGTGCTGGCGTTCTACGCCAAGTCGGCGCTCTCGGAGCAGGTGTGGTGATCCTGGAGCACGGGTCGTAACGCGCATGCTTACGCGTATGGACAGGGATGCTCACTAAAGCGGCATTGCTTGTTTGGACCCCCAGGAAGTCGCCGACATGTACGCGCTCATCAAGTCACTCCAGCTGCTCGCGGACCCGGACGCCATGGACCAGACCGAGTTCACGACGGGCATGCACTTCATCGTGTGTATGACGAAGCGGAGCCTCGCGAAGCTGCCGCGCACGTTCCCTAAGTATCTCTTCCCCACGCTCGACCTGACGCCGCAGCGCTCAGCGTTCGCGATCAGCAGCATGCCGTCGCCGGATAAGGACGAGATGCAGCAGTCGGGGACAAGCGGGAGGATGTCCGGGTTCTCCGGTTTCGAGAGCAGCGTCGGCTCTGGCGAAGCAAACAGCCGGGCGCTGAGTGAGATGATCGAGAAGCTGCAGGCGTCCACGACGCTCCAGCAGTTGGTAGAGAAAGAGGTGCGAGCAGGTCTATTGGGTGCTGGTGGTGCTGTCGTGAGGTGAAAGTGTCCACACGTTCTGATGGTTGCGGCTCATGTGCATATGTTCGCAGACGCACAACAAGCGCGCGGAGACGAGTTTGCTCCAGAAGGTGCAGCAGTCCGAGAGCAGCACGCTCCAGAGTTTGCGCGCGTGCCTCGACCTCATCGCTGCGAGCGTCGAGAAGATCGGGTACCCTGTGCCTCCGACTGCTCGCGCCGTGGACGCGCTCGACGACTTCAGCAACCTTCTGCGCAGCCACGTGCAGGCGACCAAGCAGGAGATCCAGAGCCTCGAGATCTCGGCGCAGATGCTCAGCGTCGCGTCGGAAGTCAGCGGTGATAGGAGCAGCAACAGTGCGCTTGATGGCGGACTGGAGGATGCCGACCCGTTTCGAGAGATTGCACAGCTCACGCAGCAGCTCAGCGCGCTGCAGACACAAGCGGCGCAGCTCTACGAACAGAAAGAGAAGCTGCAGCAGCAGCTGAACGAGAAGAAGCGGAACGCCATGCAGTCGTCGTCGTCTTCGCAGCAGCAATCGCAGCCACAGCCGCAGGTCCAAGTGCACACGACGGTCGCGTCGATGACTTTCGACTCTCCGACGGCCGCTCCTGCTTCGATGGCGTCGGCGTCGCCAGCAGCGCACACCAGCGTGCTGTCGTCGCCTTCCACATCGGCGGCAGGTGGAGGGGACTGGGGCGACTTTGGCTCCTCGACAACTCAGGAGGTGCGCAACTCGGAGAGCGTGGATCCGACGAAGGACGACGACCCATTCGCGCTCAGCGCGTCGCCGTCTGCAGCTCCAGTCGCGCCGGCAGCAGAGCCGAGCAGCGACAGCAGCGACTTTAGCTGGGGACACTTCTCTTGAGTGTGAGCGAGCGCTCACAGGGTGCGGATGCTGCCAATACCATCAAGTGTCCTCCGCTTGCTTCACTTGTTCGACCGCTTCGCCCATCGAGTCCTGTCGCTCTCCACTCGATGGTCGCTAGGAGATGCAATTGAGCAGACAGCTGCCGCGTTGGTCACGTGCACTTGCACTGGCATCGTCGCTCGCCGATCACGCGTTCGAGTTCGCGCCTGCGTGGCTTGTTTCTGCCCTTCATCCTTCATGCAAGCCGAAGACAGGCGAGGACGCTGGTGCTTTGACCGAAGCGCTCGGAGCTTTCGAGTCGGAAGGCGCTCGTGAGAGAATTGCGCGTTCGCAGGCGTGAAGGTATCTGCAAAGAGAGCGGTGGCGTTTGGCGGTGGAAGTGGAAGTGAAGGTGAAGGTTCCTTCGCTCAGCTGCTTGCTTTGGCGGTCTCGTGCAGCGTGGGTTGAGAGGTCAGGTGGACCAGCTCAACACAGATCCTTTCTCTCGCGAGATCGTGATCGGCGACCGGCGTGACAGGGACGAGAGCCCCACCCGCCTCGTCGTTTAACACCTGCACATGGACACCTTGCAGCAAACCTCCGCCCTCACGGCCGTCGCCCTCCGATGGTCTCCACCGCCATCGCCTTCCTTCGCGTCGCTCTCGCGTCGCTCTCGCCCGCAGTTCGCGCTCGACCAAATGCACACTTGAAACAGGCGCCGAACTTCTGTGTGTGTGCGCGGCCTTCAAGGTCTCCTCCTCCGCGAGAGTGGCACTCCGCCCGCTTCCCTCATTCAACCAGCACCATGTGCTCGAGACGTGTGTGGAGTCCACTCGCCAACTCGCCGTCCAGCGCTCAAGTCCTCCTCCGAGCCCTCCCTCTAGTCTCCAGTACCTCTCTCGACACACGATGGGCGGCGCGCAGAGCGCCGAGACTGCCACCTTCACGCGCGAAGTCGAGGGCTCCGCGACGCCGGCACGCGGCGCGATCCGCGTCGTGGACGCCGAGCGCTCGTACGACCCCGACTCGACGCTCTACACGAACCTGCACGCGCGTGCAGCCGTGGACGATGGCTCTCGCCGGCTCTTCGGCACGCGCAAGGTGGACCCGGCGACCGGCGTGGCCGGCGACTACGAGTGGGTCTCGTATGGCGCGTTCCTCGCAGACGTGGAGGTGCTCTCGGCCGGCATGCGCCACACTCTCAACCTCACGCGCAGCGACGTGGTCGGTGTGTTCGCCAAGAACCGCTACGAGTGGTGTCTCGTCGAGCACAGCTGCAACCGCATGACGTACACGCTCGTGCCGCTCTACGACACGCTCGGGCCGACCGCCGTGCCGTTCATCATCAACCACACGGAGATGAAGGTCGTGTTCTGTGCCAAGCCGCAGTTCCAGACGCTCATGGAGTGTGCGCACGCCTGCCACTCGCTAACGACGATCGTGCAGTTCGAAGCCATCGACGACGACGAGCGCGCACTCGCGAAGCAGAACAACATCGAGCTCTTCTCGCTCGCGGAGATCCGCACGGCGGGCAAGCAGCACCCGTGCGAAGCGGACCCGCCGCGTCCGGACGACATCTCGACGATCTGCTACACGTCTGGCACGACGGGTGACCCGAAGGGCGCGATGGTCACACACGCGAACGTGATGTTCGGCATCAAGATGGTCGGCGACTTCGCGGCGGTCCTCCCGTCGGACGTGCACCTGTCGTACCTGCCGCTCGCGCACATCTACGAGCGCAACGTGCAGACGAACACGATCTCGAGCGGTGGCGCGATCGGATTCTACCAGGGCGACGCCACGAAGCTGCTGGACGATATGGCGGCGCTCAAGCCGACGATCTTCCCGACGGTGCCGCGCGTGCTCAACCGCATCTACGACCGGATCACGCAGGGCGTGAAGGAAGCGGGCGGCGTCAAGCAGTTCCTCTTCGACCAGGCGTTCGCGGCCAAGCAGTACGGGCTCGAGAACGGCGGGCACCTCACGCACGCGTTCTGGGACCCGCTCGTGTTCAACAAGCTCAAGGCGATCATCGGCGGCGACGTGCGCATCATGATGAACGGCTCGGCGCCGCTGTCGCACGAGGTGAAGGAATTCATCCAGATCGTGTTCGGCTGCCACGTGCTCGAGGGCTACGGGCTCACGGAGACCGCGGCGGTGCTCTCGCTGTCGGCGGCGTTCGTGCCGATCGGCGACCACGTGGGCATCCCAGTGCCGGGCATCGAGGTGTGCCTCGCGAACGTGCCGGACATGAACTACACGTCGAACGACAAACCGCTGCCGCGCGGCGAGATCCTCGTGCGCGGGAAGAACGTGTTCGCGGGCTACTACAAGCAGCCGGAGCTCACGGCCGAGGTGCTGACCGCCGACGGCTGGTTCCACACGGGCGACATCGGCTGCTGGAACGCGAACGGCACGCTACGCATCATCGACCGCAAGAAGAACATCTTCAAGCTGTCGCAGGGCGAGTACGTGGCGCCGGAGAAGATCGAGGACGTGTACGGCAAGAGCGCGCTCGTGGCGCAGGTGTTCGTGCACGGCGACTCGCTGCAGAACTACCTCGTGGGTGTGGTCGTGCCGGACCGGGAGATGGTCGCCAAGTGGGCGGCGCAGAACGGCAAGACTGGCGAGGACGCGAGCATGGACAAGCTGCTCGCCTCCGAGGAGCTCAAGCGCGCAATCCTGGAGGATATGGAGACAGTCGCGATCTCGTACAAGCTCTTCCGCTTCGAGCGTGTGCAGAAGCTGCACGTGTACGCGGATGGCGCGTTCGGCGTCGACAACGACCTGCTCACGCCGACGTTCAAGCTCAAGCGCAAGAACGCAGCCAGCTTCTTCGCGAAGGAGATCGCCGCCATGTACGCTGGCGCGCCGGCGTTCTAGATGGTGTTGCAAGAGTTCGTCCTGAGTGTTTGAGAGTGCATGGAGTCAGTGAGTGGTGCGTGAACAGGATTGTATGAACGATGTACGAGGATGCAGGAAGCGAGATGGCTTGAGGGGAGTCGACTCTGCCGTGAGTCTCTAGCTCTAGATCGTCAGCCGCGCCTTGTTCGCAGGGTTCGCGATCTCTCCATCCCGGCACACTATGATCGCACACAAGTGAACGCACCAGGGGACCGGAGACTGACAGGTTCTTCTCGAAGAGCTCCCAGCTGTCCGCACGCGCCGTCGCGGAGCATCCGATCCAGGCTGTCCGAGCTGCTGGCGAAGTCAAGATGTGCGATCTCACTGTCGGCTTTCGCCGTATGAGACTGTGACGACCCGAGCGATCCGTCGTGTGGAGTCATTCTGTTCCGTGATACACCAGGTTTACGCGGTGGAGTTGGTTGTCCTGAGATGAACTTGATCCAATCGAGCCCTGACTCTCGACGACTGGCTCGTGCAAGTCGGCCAGCTCGAACCAACCAACTGTTGGTTCGAGACGTAACTTGATTTCGATCGCTGTCCCAACATCGACATGCCAAGGCTGGCAAGTGCCGAGGTGCGAAGCAAGCCCAAGCACTTCTACTGTAGTGCTCGCGACGGCAAGGTAGCAAGTAGCGCGTGGAAGTTGTCGCTGGCTGAGTAATGAGTTGACGGCTGGCACCCGTCAACGTCCACAATTTGAAGCAGTGACCACCAGAGAACCGAATATTTTGTCTATTTTTCTACCACATTTCCAGCTACTTCAGGTAATCACTGCGATGCCACTCGCAAATTGCCATGAGACGAGCAAGCATCGGGAAGCACCCGAGTCCGACCTCGCCTGCGACCCGCCCGCTCTACCCAACAACACCTGACGTCCGGTCCTTCATGCAGTTCATGCAGACGACTCTTGTCCGCGTGTGCTTGTTACCCAAGCCAACTACCCCAGGACAGCACTCGACGGCGGTAAACCGGCTGATTGCAGGCTTGATCGGCATCGGTAGCCGAAGAAGCATCGGCGGCGGCATTCATCCGTCGTCCGAGGTGCTCGCTCACTTCAGCATTTGCTCACAGCTTCGCAGCTCCACTCAAGTCCGATCCACCACACTCAGCCATGAGCTTTCCCCTCTCGACCACCACCGACAGCTCGCTCAAGGCGAACCCGGAGGTGCGCGACAAGATCGCCATGGACGCGTACATCTCCGGCCTCAAGTTCGGCGCCAAGGTCGCGGCGTGCGTCGGCACGACCGTGCTCGCGGCGCACACGTACGTGCCCAAGTTCCGCGCCCGCCTCGGCGTCAGCGGCAAGTGGGGACTCGTCGTGAGCTCGTTCCTGGCGTCGTCGACCGTCGAGTCCGAGCAGCGCATTCTTGCCGGCGCGCGCGACCCGGAGCGATACCTCGCGGCCATGCAGCCGGGCTACGTGGACCCGAACGCGCACAACCACGCAAGCAAGCTCCGCCTGCACGAGCGCGCCGCGAACTTCCTGTTCGACCACCCGTACCGCGCGCTCGTGGGCGTGGGCGTGCCGGTCGTCGGCTCGATCTACATGTACCAGCGGATGAACCCTGCGATCCAGGCGTCGCAGCAGATCATGCACACTCGTCTGTACGGTCAGGCGGCCGTCGTCGTGCTGCTGCTGAGCTCCATGGCGTTCCACGACTACATGGCCAAGCACGGCCGCTTCGAGGTGCCCGAGGAGATCACGAACGACGCTTGCTAGGAAGACGTCGCCGCAGACACACAGATAGACAGGCAGACCAGCAGCCGAACGAAAGCCCGTGCGAGCACTCGTAGCGGCGGCGGCGATCCGACTTGGAAGATCCCCGAAGTCGAGTCGATCACGAAGACTCGCAGATTACAGCCACCGCCGCGCAGCAAGCATCGACTAGCACGAGACTCGGATCGCCACCCCGCAGCATCATCGTCTCGGAGGTCGGTCGGTCTCGGCTCACACAAAGCAGTACGTGCATTTTACATTATAGCGGTTTGATGGGTGGCGCATCGAAACGAGTCATTTCTTATTCTTCTATTCTCGCATCTGTAGATTCCCTTCATGGCTTACTAACTCCGTGTATACCGACCGAATGTTCGAATCTACATGTCTAATATAGTAATCTGTCAAACAGTTTGACAAGCCAGGAGTCCAAGTCAGTCCGGAACTCGCCACCAACCGCACATACAAGCATCGACGCACAAATGAGTGCGAGCGGCGCCGTCTCCTCCGCGCCCACGTCGACGCTCGAGCCGCACGCGGCGCGCGACATCATCACGATGCACGCGTACACCAGCGGGCTGAAGGCCGGCGCGCAGGTTGGCGCGGTCGTGGGCGCCGCGGTGCTCGGCGCGCACCACTACTGGCCGACGTTCCGCAAGCGCCTGGGCGTGAGCGGCAAGTGGGCGCTCGTCGTGAGCTCGTTCCTCGGCACGTTCACGGTCGTGGCCGAGAAGCGCATGCTCGCGGGCACGCGCAACCCGCAGAAATACCTCGACTCGCTCGACCCGGGCTACGTCGAGGCCTCGACGCACGCGCGCAAGGCGCTTCGTCCGCACGAGCGCGCCGCCAACTACGTGTACGACTACCCGTACCGCACGCTCGCGCTCGTGGGCGTGCCGCTCGTTGGCGGCATCTACGCGCTGCAGCGTACGAACAAGGCGCTGCAGCCTTCGCAGCAGATCATGCACGCGCGTATCTACGGCCAGAGCGCGGTCGTCGTGCTGCTGCTGAGCTCCATGGCGTTCCACGACTATATGGCCAAGCGTGGCCGCTTTGAGCCGGAGGAGTAGGCAGCGGACGGGACACCAAGCTCACGATCAAGAGAGATGAACACTCCATGTATGAAGACTGCTGCGCCAACGGGAGCTACCGGCTGACTGGTAATAGAGAACGGCTCGTGCTACGAGCGAGCACGCGTGCTGCAGTCGCCCAGCGTTGCATACGAAAGATGCGATTCGACAACTGTGTCGGAACGGAGTGTAGGCGACTCACCCTCTCGCTCTCTCTTGGTGTCGCGGCGTGCAGCTACTGCAGCCTCCCTACTGCGTCTTCTTGGCGGCGCCCACGCGGTGCTTCCAGTCGAGGTACGTCGTGTCGCCGAGCGGCCGCGGGTTCGTACACTTGCGCACCGCGAAGAGCACACCCGCGACGCCGAAGA
This sequence comes from Globisporangium nodosum, assembly GCA_023334105.1. Classification (NCBI taxonomy): domain Eukaryota; phylum Oomycota; class Peronosporomycetes; order Pythiales; family Pythiaceae; genus Globisporangium; species Globisporangium nodosum. Next base: position 16,139 of record JAASGA010000499.1, read on the forward strand.
TGCCGCCGACCGCGAGGAAGAACACGCCGAGCGCCAGGTTGTCGCTGCCGAGCCACGAGAGCTCGCTCACGACGAGCGCCTTGGAGCCGCCGAACGAGCGCACAAAGAAGTTGGACTGCACGGCGAAGACGAGCTTCGTTCCCGCGGGCAGGTCGCGCTCGATGCGGCCGTACGTCTTGCGGAACGGCTGCGTCGCTGCGCCGTCGACCCACACGCGCCAGTGTTCGTTCTCGACGCCCGTGCCGACGCCGACAACCGGGTCGAGCGGGTCGTGCACCCACGCCGTACTGTTCGTGTAGTCCGGTGTAAGGTGCGGGCTCCTGTCGCCGCTCACGGGCGCGATGATGCGGCTGAAGTTCGGGTTGCGCCACACCGGGAGGTACTCGGTCAGGTTCATCTCCCACGTCGGGTTCTTGGCGTTGTGCGACGGATACGCGCGCGCGACGCCCTTGGACACGAGGTCGGTCGGTCCGAGCGTGCTGCTGCTGTTCGGCAGCACGCCCTCGTGCAGCCAGAAGATGTCGTTAAACATGGTGTTCGCGACGATCCCGCACGGAAACGCCTTGCGCTCGCGCTTGGAAGCAGGGTCGCACACGCCGACGTCGCAGAGCTCGGACTCGAGCTTCTCGAGCGGCGCGCACATGGTGATCGGGACGCCCTCGCGCCATTCGTCCGTGAATTGCGTGCGGTCGACCGAGGAGACGAAGCGGCGGTGGTGCTGGTGGTACCCCGTGAGCTCGTAGTACACGTGCGCCGTGCCGGAGATCGCTTCGGGGAGCGTGATCGTGACGAAGCACGTGTGGTTCGCGTGGAACGAGTTGGCCATCTCGGGCGTGTCGAGTAGGCAGTTGGTCAAGTTCGCGACCTCGCCGTTCGTCTGCTGCGCAAGCGCGCCGCCTCGATCCGCGAAGTTCGTGTCCGAGCCGCCGTCGTACACGACGCGCACGGTGGTGAGCGCTGCCGACGTGAGCACGATCACGATGCCGAGCGCGAGACACGTCGCGGCGATGAAGAAGCAGATGCCGATCGTCCACGAGAGCGTGAGCATGGGCTCCCACATCGGCAGCTTCTGCTGCGCCCAGCGCGTGTTCTCGGGGCGGTTCGCGTGCGGGTCCTTTGGTTTGCGGTTCGCGCGGCTGCTTGCTCGGCGTTGGTGGCTCGGCGGCTGCGGCACCGGCGCCACGGAAGACAAGTTCTCCCCGCCACTGCTGATATCCGCAGGAGTCCTCACCGGCGCGACAATCGCCGCAGACGCTGGCTCGTCATGGTGCACGACGATCGCCGTCATCTTCCAGGTTGCAGGCAGTAGCGCTGAGATGTTCTCGTTGCGTCGAGGAGGAAGAGGGTGAGCAGATCGATCGATGATGGTCCAGCGGCGCAGCTCGTGAGTGAGCTTGATGCTCAAGAAGCGAAACTCCAGCCCGGAATTGCACCTCGAGATGCTGCAAGTGATGCAATGTCTCGAGGAACTCAGAAGCTCAAGAGAAGCACACACACACAACTTGTTGATCGGCTTCGCAAGACTGAACGAGCGGGGGATCTCATCCGTGCAAAGTCGTGGACGGGAGATCGTGATCGCGACGATGGCCTACAAACGAGGCATCACCTCCAGTCCAAGTGGGGTAACAAGCTATCTCAACCAGAGAAACATCCGTCCCGAGGAGGAAGAGTGCTGCTACTCCCGCTGCCACTGGCGTCCGACGGCGATGGGGACGGAGCCGGAGCCGGAGGCTGACCCGACGGACGAGGTCCCGGCGGAGGGCCACCACCGCCACCGCCACCCGCGTTCGCATTCGCGACACCACCGTTCGCAGTGAGCGTCGCAGCCGCAGACACCGTCTTGGAAATC